>JAODUP010000401.1:242500-260000 GCA_025642065.1 Paralvinella palmiformis
TCTTCATCATCCGTGGAACGCCACATCTGAAGACATCTGAAGACAAATAATATTGTGAGGATTCATCTGCCAACTCTTGAAAACGTGGATGACGTCTAGACATCTCAATCTGTCCGGAAACATGTTGCTGTTTTGGCTATAATAATAATAATAATAATAATAATAATAATAATAATAATGCATTTGACGTAGGCCGAAATGACGGAAAGCGGAGTATTACTGTATAAGAAATTATGACATGTGTTGACACATAAGACATATTAAGATTATTACCTGATTATGATGATGATAATAATAATTATATGATGATAATAATAGTAATATGATTGTGATAATAATAATTTTTTTATAAATATTGAAGCACGAGTATTATTCACCAAAAGAAGTAATTTTAAAGAAATGACACTAAATTATCAATGAATGATTAACTCCAGAAAACAATTATACGAAATGAGATAAATGGTGTGGTTTTACGGCCAGTCACAGCCGAGTTGAGGGTTTGAACTCAGCCGCCAGAGATCTGTGATCGAGTGCGCTACCAGTTAGACCACGGAGGATCCGGTATACAAAGTGCAGATACTAAATCGTGCAATCTTCATGTGACTCGAACCAGATACAAGATATCCGTGATAGGATCTCAAGAGATTATCTCAATACATCCCACGATCCCGACTGACGAGTATACCAAACAAAGACCAACTAGAATATATATATATATATATATATATATATATATATATATGGTAAGAGAGAGAGAGAGAGAGAGAGAGAGAGAGAGAGAGAGAGAGAGAGATAGAGTAATACCCCACTTTACGTAATCACCCAGCAATGTCAGCTACGTCAAAATGAAAGGAAGTAAAATAAATTAAATATTAAAAACATAAAAATTTATATACAGTAAAATATTTCATCAAAAGGCATTTTACGGCATTTTAACACACCATGTCCGGTTTACGTCAAAACGTTGCGACTTTTGGAACTAATAAATGACATAAGGCGAGATACGTATATATATATATATATATATATATATATATATATATATATAGAGAGAGAGAGAGAGAGAGAGAGAGAGAGAGAGAGGGACTTACGTCGATATTTAACATTATGTTCGATAACATAGCGTGAGTATAAAAAATTCATTATATTTAAGAACATTACATTTGTTTTTGTTTTCTTTTTACAGAATTTCTTACATTGTGTGCTAAATCGTGAACAACAGCCATTCCGTGTTGATCAATACTAATCGTCATCTGTCACGATTCAGGTATTTGCCAAATACCTCCACACATTAGGTGGCGTTATCATTTCACAAACTTTGGGCACTTTTTTATATTTTTTGTCATTCACTAATTCCCCTTTTCTGGGATGGCCCCCCAGCACTGTCTAAATATCGTCTCATTACAACCAAAAAACAACGATATCGAAGACTGAGTCCTGTCAGATACTTTTAAGACACACTTTTCAATCCAGAAACGTCGACATTGTATCCAGAACTCGTGGACAACATTTGGCGTCTTATCAAATTATAACAGAGATGGCGATTGGCTGGACAGGTCAAATTTTACAGCAGACAATAATATATATATATATATATATATATATTTATATATTCTAATTCAACAGTCTGGAACATTTTCAAATTATGAGTCCCGGATTTGACTAAGGTGAACTGTTTACTTAAACCATCAGTCAGAATACTGGTACTTTCTGTAGTAGTGCACTTAACTTGGAAACATCTGCTAACATCTGGAAACGTGGCTGAAAAACCAACAGGCAACATATAAAACATCTGACAGGAAATATATCCCACAGCAACATATAGAAAATTTATAATATAGGTAATATTTGGTCATATATGTATCTGGTGATGTCAGAATACATCTGACGACATTGGAATATATCTGATAGCATGAATAAAACGTACTACTACTACTACTACTACTAATAATAAATAGTAGTGGTAGTAGTAGTAGTAATATTATAATTAGAAGCATCATCATCACCACCATCATCATCATCTTCATCAACATCAGTATAATCATTATGCACACCTAATAATAAATTTCACAACAAGGAGGCATTTAACGGTACTGTACAATCGACTTACACAATAAAATAGAATAATTTACTTTTAGCTTTTAAAATAAATTGATTGATCAAAATTGTAAAACCTACAAATATGAACGTAGATATATTAAACTAATCTGAAAAAGTCAATCAACCTAATTCTATATAGGTTTATGTAGGTGTATAATAGCATACATTACATACGCGCACGCGCACGCACGTTGGGAGGGGTGGTACCTTGAGAACAAGCCATCTCTAAGTTCATTTCAAACTTAATCTAATGGCCAGAAATGAGGCTTCGGGTTTTCAGGAACTCGCATCTTTTCATTTGATTCAAATATAAAACAAGGGTTACAACAAGGAGGGAAGATTCATTAGGTGGGGTTGGGGGTGGTGATACACCATCCAAGAAAGATGTACAATGATTAAGCGTTTCACACACAAACCACCACTCCTGACCTTTGACCTGATTTACCTCTCCATCATACACAATGAACTCAGGGGATTGATTACAGGTGACAAAACTGTAACCAATTATATATATATATATATATATATATATGTGTGTGTGTGTGTGTGTGTGTGTGTGTGTGTGGTGTGTTCCTGTGTGCGCGCGTGTGTGAACCTAGCAGAGACAAACAAAATGTACACAAGATAGAATCATCCGTCACGTGACTATTTGACATATATAGCCATTTGGTTTGCTAATCATATCAGTTTTAGCTAATGTGTTCTGTAAGTAATATATTCTGGTGTCAGTTTCGTGGCTTTTTTCAGTAAAACAATTCCAATTAATTTTAGTACGACGGTCGCCATTTTGCATTCTCTCACACGGTATTTCTATTTATCAACATAACTGATGTACTCTCCGGTACATGGTAATATGCGTATGCATACACACGCGCTCGCGCGCACACACGCGTGCGCACAGACCTAATACATGCGCGCGTGAAGACGTGCAGGCGCACTCGTTCGTTTTTATATCCAAATCACGTATTCATTTATCGCGTAGGTGTCTGCCATCTCCCCGGATATGTCACGTGTCCCGTGACGTCACCCTCCGCCGATGATCGCCATTTTGGTGACGGTGACATGACGTCTTATCGATTACATATCATACAATAAACGGCGCAGATTTGTTGTAAATCAGCGCACGTCCAGTAGCCGCGATATTTTCTAGTAATACTGCGCACTTTTTTTAAAGACATTTCTTGTTACCAGCCGCCGCCGCCGATACCGAGGGGCCATCTCAAGAGACGATGGCGAGATTTTGTCGCGATAAAATCACAGAGGACGTCACCATAAATAGCGCTCTTTCTTCTAATATGGCCGAAAGCTTGGCGTCTGCCGTCCGAATATAAAGATCGTATTCCGAGCGCGAAATGGCCGGAAGTGGCATGATTACGTCACCATCCGACATGCGAGCCGGCCATCAGAGAGCGCATTTGTTGCGGGTCGTCCTGGGACGGTCGCCGCGCACAGGATGATGGAATCATCATTTGATGATGGGGGATGACTCTCTCGGATGGATCTAGTCCATTGTAACAATGGCTACTCGTGTTCTATTGTGTATTTATCGTCTGCTCGGCTGTAAAACTACGAGAAGTACCTATTATCGCTCAGCCGCCATCTTGACCAATTGCTAATTGATGCACGGAGCTTCGGTTATAAAGCGGGCGGCATTTTCCCGCAGCGTGTAGGCATTCGTCGAGGAATTCCGGCCACGATATACGTCTCATACCGTTCGAGGGAGGCATTATAGGCATGACATTCGCGTTGCATAGAAGATGTGAGCGGCCATTTAAAAGGCATGAAATATGTTATTATAATGTTCCAATATAATGTTATCATTGGGGAGTTATGGTAGGGGATGTTATGATAACTGGATGAAACTGGATAGATGCTACAATGTCGGCTCTCCCCCCACTTCCCCCTATTTTTCTATATCTCTCTATCTCTCTCTCTCTTAAACCCCCCCCTCTCTCTCTCTCTCTCTCTCTCTCTTATATATATATATATATATATATATATATATAGCCTTTGTTTCTCTTTTCTCTTGATTGAACAATCTACTATTTATATCATTATACCAGACCCACCCAACAATAATTCGGACCACATAATATCAGATCCATCAAATCCACATAAGGCCACATCCACATTATGTCACATTGACATTATATCACATCTACATTATACCACATCCATATTATATCACATTCACATTTTATCACGTCCACATTTTATTACATCCACATTTTATTACATCCGCATTTTATTACATCCGCATTGCGTCATTCCTGCATTATTCCAGAACAGCATGCTACCATATCTATATTATATTAGATCCACATTATATCAGATCGACATTGTAGCAGATCCATATCATATCAGATCTACATAACAGCGGATCCATACTATCAAACCACGATTACATAATGTGGCATAAGGCTATCACGTGACATTGTTGACACGTATTCCAGGCGCTGATTGGCTGATAATATAAACTTTACTTATCACTAATATGTTAATGTTTATCGCTTCCCTCGATGCCTTAACATTTAGAGGAACAGATCGGCACCTTATATCGGTGACATTACCACAAACAGCCGCCATGTCTGTCACGTGATAAATGTCATAGCAGAAGTTTGTTACTAAAGGCCGCTTGGTACACAGCGACGATTCTGATTAGCTGGACTGCTTTATGGTGTCACTCACTCACTCACTCACTCACCCACTCACTCACTCACTCACTCACTCACTCACTCACTCACTCACTCACTCACTCACTCACTCACTCACTCACTCACTCACTCACTTACTCACCCACTCACTCACTCAACCGGAGAATTAATCAATCAATCAATCAATCAATCATTCACTCAACCATAAACACACACACACACACACAAAACACATTAATTTCGTGACAATAATTACTTTAGATATAGTACCTAGTTAGCCTGTTACGTCCTCTGTCCTTCCCCCGTCAGTAGTAATATATATATATATATATATATATATATATATATATATATATATATATATATTATCGTCCGTTATTGATTGGCTGAACGTCAACCTTACATTAACCATCATAACAGACAGGAGTCTGTCTACAGACGACTCGATCTTGGTATAAATAAAAACGAAAAATTTGTGAATTGAGAACCACTTGTCACATTTAATCCCAACATCCGTCAGTTAGAACCAATTCTAGTCACTAAGTCCCGTCGTTATGACAATAACGGCGGTTTGTTTGGTGAACCTATTGCAAAAGTCCACCACTTCCGCGTCACAGTCGGTAACGTACGGCACTGGAAACCTGTAGGTCGTGGGGTCGAATCCCAGTGTTATATGTGCTCGTGTGGGGGCTCTTTCATCAATAAATGTATTGTTAACGCATCTTTTTAAGTTTGGCAAAGTCGAAATAAAATCTTACACTTAATTGTTCGATTACTGATGACGGAGAATAAAACGACTTAAGCCCAATTATGAAATTAAAAACTATAAATTATTTCAGTAATACAAAATAATATTTCCTAAACTAGATCTTATCCGAACCTGGGACAAACAATAATGTGTGTTCTCCACACACACACACACACACACACACACACACACACACACACACACACACACACACACACACACACACACACACACACACACACACACACACATAACTGATATTAATTACTGTGTGCTTCCTTACGGGTATTATTTTCTTTTACTCTAATCAAAACACCTTACTTTAATTAGAACAACAACTCGTTGTTTTAGACACCGACTACAGAGACTAACATACTGCGTTATGGGTCTTTATTCCAAGGGCGCCTCCGTGGTCTAGCCGGTAGCGCGTTGGACCACAGATCACTACCACCTGCGTTCGAATCTTGGCGTCGGCCTATCTGAAGGGTGTTTCATCTCCGACTTCACGTCGTTACCTTAGGAGGTCGCTCGGCCCATTTAGCCTACCGCGTGCACAGAAGTGGCCGTAAAACAACCAATCATCATCACAATATGGGTCTTTAGTCCGTTGCCCATTAAACAATTCACGCCGTATTAAGTAATTAATTAGCCCCATTAATTTCGCATCATTTCAGTAATCATTTCCGTAATTATAAATAAAATATACACATCATCGGCTACGGCGTTCCGCGTCCGTCAGAATTTTGCAACTGAAACTTTCCACCGTTGGACGGCGGCAAAACTATTACCGTGTTGCGTAACAGCGCCATCTGGTGAATGATCTTCGCCAAACTACCCCATCTCGCTGTATGCGGCGTGCGATAACGAGACTTTATGTTTGCTAGTTCGTATTATGTCAGTATATTTGGCCGCTGCCTTTGGGGGATATGGATGGCACATCGTTGTGTATTTTACCGCGATAAATAGCCAGTCAGTCGAGGTCTCGGTTTATTGGCGCGGGACATGAAACATTCATCGGCAATTTGGCGCAGTGGCGACACCTCGCGCGACGTGTTACGAATCGTACGTGTGTTTGGACGTAGATAGCTCCCGGATGATATACATACATACATACATACATACAATCGTTCGTTTACGCAATGAATTCGGTTTACGATTAATAAATACGCGACTTATCGTTCAAACATCGCCAACCGATCCGTGATCCCGTCGCCATGGTGACGGCACATCGCGGGACGCCTGTGACGTCACAACCGCCAATACGTTCCCCCTCCCCCCACTTACCCCGACGCCAAACAATAACACGTGTCAGTAATCAGTCGGCCTCCGTGTATGTGCGGCTATCCTCGAACGTCGTCCTTCCGGATAATTCATCGGATCCAGAAAACGAACATGACCTAATTACACGGAGAGAAATGATGATAGATCATTTTCTATTTGCCATAATAATAATAATAATAATATTATTATTATTATTTGGCCGAGGTAATAACTACAGGGAGACACGTTGTCCTCCGGGTAATATTAACAACATGGCGAATTATACGCCGTATATATGACTGTTATAAAGGACTGTCATAGATTGCAATTATGGACAATTGTTATAGGTGTTGGACTGTCATATGGGCGATTGTAATCTATGACTGTTACGTAAGACTGACATTCGTTTAAAATTAGGACAACTGCCACATTTGACTGTCATAGATTACAATTATAGACAACAATTATACATGACTGCTACTGACTGTAATTAAGTGGTATATAGGACTGTTATTCAGCACTTTTACGGAATATTGTTACATATGACTGTTAACTGGTGACTGCTACGAACGATTTTAAGAATGACTTTTACAGGTCAGCGATATATTAAACTGTTATAATAGACTGTTATATATGACTGTTACAGGGGAATATTACGGATGACTTCGATATTTCGAATATTGTTATCTGTGTATGTTATAATTATATTGTTTTATTATTTAATTTCCCGCCTTTCTGTCTGTCTGTCTGTCTGTCGTTTTCCAGTATGTTACATTGCCATCAGTATTATCTAGGCCCTTGTCGCGGTAGTGTACAATGTTGCCATCTAGCCGTAGTTTACGGTGTCGCCATCTACCGGTAGTATACAGTGTCGCCATCTAGCTGGAGTGTGTAATTAATTTTCACGCCTGATTACCCCCGATCTCGCCATAATCTGCCTCTATCTAGAACGAGGCTCCAGCGCCGGAAGTAGATCCTTAAACCAGTCACGTGTGACAATCTACACCGACATTGGTCACGTGATATCTGCCGCCATCTCTAGGCATTCAGGACCCCGACCGACATCTGTATTGTCCTGAATTATCGCCCACAGACAACCATTTAACGGCAGAGGGCGCCGTTGTCATCCGGAGTGGGCGCGCAGATTTACCTCATTTCCGCTAGGATCTAACACAATTTGCCGACGTTGAGCCTCTTCCCGTGAAAAACATGATGTTTTCCTTATCAGCCGCACGGCAGACATTTTGTTGTCACGTGACGTTACACGTCATGTTCACTTTTGGAACTAAGCGTTTGAGAAATTTTCAGTTCGTCTCCGGAACAGAATGCGGCGATATCAGCTCGGTTATCGCATAATCTAGTCTGATGTATGTGTACGCGTGTACGCGTACACGTACACGCGCCTACTTCTTACGGTCGGGGGGAGGAACTGGTTGGCTGTGTCTCAGAATATCGCAAATCGTAAACGATTCGTCAATGAATGGAAACCAAAATGACGGCCTTTCCTATAAAAACACAATGTCCTTTCACTGTTATCTGTACTCTTCATCCACCCCCTCACCCAATCTAGATATAGATAAAGGCGTAGAACTAGAATAAGCTATCTATATTGTGGACATAGACAAGCATGACGCTATCTCCCCAGTGTGACGTAGCCATGTCACATGACTAACGAAAGCTGACAAGAGACAAACATTGAAATAAAGAAGAGAAGCTTAAAGTCGACATCACGTGATCATCACGTGATCATCTCCATTAACATTATACAAGCTCTATATACGATAGATGGCGCCCTCGGGCGCAATAACTTAAGCTCAACTTGCTACATTGTCGCTCAAACCGGGTCCTTTCTAAATAGCCACTCAGTCCGACAGTCAGTGAGTCGGTCAGTGAGTCGGTCAGTCGATTGGTCACCCAATGAGAGAGTCAGTCAGCCAATCGGTTAAAGTAGAGTTGACTGAGTGGTTGAGTGAGTGAGTGAGTGAAAGAGTGAGTGAGTGAGTGTGTGGATGAGTGAGAGAGTAGTGAGTGAGTGAGTGAGTGAGTGAGTGAGTGAGTGAGTGAGTGAGTGAGTGAGTGAGTGAGTGATGAATTAATGAGTGAATGGATGAGTGAGTGAGTGAGTGAGTGAGTGAGTGAGTGAGTGAGTGAGTGAGTGAGTGAGTGAGTCAGTCAGTCAGTCAGTCAGTCAGTCAGTCAGTCAGTCAGTCAGCCCATGAGACAGCTAATTAGCTAGACAATCAGTCAGTTAATCATTCAGCCATTCATTTATTTATTCATTCATTCATGCATGCATTCACCCAGTCAGTCACCCAGTCAGTCAGGCAGTCAGTCAGTCAGTCAGTCGGTCAATCAACCAGTCCCCCCACCTCACAAAAACGAGAGACTAAGTGATATTTTTCAATTAGTGTCACTGACAGTCAGTAGACAGTCCAGTAACAATATATTGATTATTGACAATAACATCTTTATGCTCATCCCAGAAAACTAACGATCTAAGCAGTTACTCAAACGCGTAAGGCGCCCTCTATGACGGTCACGTGACGTAGCGGAATTGACGTCATCGGCAGAGGTCAGGCACCCCCCCCCCCCCATCACCCATAGGCCCTGCTCCTGCGGCAGATATCGAACTTCGGAAGACAAAAGCTTTAATGAGCAGAGAATGTGGATATGGGAAGATGTTAGTGAGTGGTGTGTGCGGGGGGGGGGGGATATGTGTAGGGCTGGGTAATCTAAGGACTTTCGTTAGTATTTGTGAAGAAAGCCGTGACGCGACACGAGTGGCTTGATGGTAGTGAAATCATTGTGACTAAGACATGATTATGGCATGACTAAGTCATGACTACATCTTGACTACAGTATGACTATATCACGAGCGCATAATATATTATGATTCAAGCATGATTACAGTATGCTTACAATATGACTGCAGCATGACTACAGTATGATTACAATATGACTGCAGCATGACTACAGTATGATTACAATATGACTGCAGCATGACTACAGTATGCTTACAATATGACTGCAGCATGACTACAGTATGCTTACAATATGACTGCAGCATGATTACAGTATGGTTACAATATGACTGCAGCATGACTACAGTATGGTTACAATATGACTACAGTATGACTACAGTATGATTATAATATGACCACAGTTCGACTTTGAAGTGATTGCGTCACGACTACAGTATGACTACAGCACGATCTGACTATAATATGTCTAACACATGACTATACTATGACTACTTCATGTGTAGAGTATAACTATGATATTACACTACCATGATATAATATGACTAATATACCACTACTGACAACGAACCAGAGCCCAGGTGGTTTGATCCGTCCCACCCTCCTTCCCCAGGGGGGCACTTCCTGGATCAACCTCCACCAGAATAGTACTTCTGAGGGCCAAATATAATCACAGAGGGGGCGGAGGGGGGAAGTTTCTGGGGAGAGAGGGATTGATACACGAATGAGTGAATGGATACAAGGAGAGACAGACAGACAGACGGACAGACAGACGGACAGACGGACAGTTAGTCAGATACAAGGCCAGTCAGATCGACAGACAGCTGACTACCAGTTTACTCGACAGACAGACGGACAGACAGATCAAGCTAATTAAGACAGTAATTACGGTGACCCTTTGCCCTTGAGAACCATTTATTATTGATCCAAATACATAAATGCTTTCAGCCTAATATTGAGCTCTACAGAAATCACATATTCAATCTGTACCCAATGCGTGCCCAATCCGTTCCCACTCCATGCCCAACACGTACCCAACACGTGCCCGGCATCAGCTCCGCTAGACATCGTTCTCGGTAGCTAATAATATCATAATCCCGCGGCTGATCCAGGTTATGCTCCGGAATGGCAAGAAATCTCCTTCCTGGATCAGTGACATAATAAAGATGATATTATTATCACTCCCAGGTGAGCGATCACTTGATGATGATGATGATGATGATGATGATACCGATGGTGATGATGCTGATGATGATATTCCAGCCTTGTATGTTTTGTCGTTGACATCATGGATTAAAAACGATTCAGCCGTCGCGTGATCTCAGTGCAATCGTAGGGCTAATTTACATATCTCATGGCCACCCGAGTACTGCTACCCACACTTGTCTACTAACAGTTGGTGTTGGTAGCGCGTTGGACCACAGATCACTACCACCTGAGTTCGAATCGAGGCGTGGGCATATCTGAAGGGTGTTTCATCTTTGACTTCGCCTTATTACCTTTGAAGGTCGCTCGGCCCATTTAGCCTACAATATGCACAAAAATGGCCGTAAAACACCAATCATCATCAATCATCTAGGAACACTTGGTATTATTATTATTATTATTATTATTATTATTATTATTATTATTATTATTAACACATCTCTGGCCAGCCTGTTAGACACATCATACCTTTTGTAATCACAGCCATGACCTTTGGTTTTTACGGGTCTATTTTTGATCTACACGACTCATGCCACCCTTTGTGTTATTATCTACACGACTCATGCCACCATTTGTGTTATTATCTACACGGCTCATGCCACCCTTTGTGTTATTATCTACACGTCTCATGCCACCCTTTGTGTTATTATCTACACGGCTCATGCCACCCTTTGTGTTATTATCTACACGACTCATGCCACCCTTTGTGTTATTATTCACTACCACCCCGCCCACTCATGCCACCCTTTGTGTTATTATCTACACGGCTCATGCCACCCTTTGTGTTATTATCTACACGGCTCATGCCACCCTTTGTGTTATTATCTACACGACTCATGCCACCCTTTGTGTTATTATCCACACTAATGCCACCCTTTGTGTTATTATCTACACGACTCATGCCACCCTTTGTGTTATTATCTACACGGCTCATGCCACCCTTTGTGTTATTATCTACACGACTCATGCCACCTTTTGTGTTATTATCTGCAATTATTTTGGCCACCCTTGACCATTGTCACTGATAATCTCCAATAGTTTCTAATGGCCGTCTAATTGTTTATGTATCCATGGTGATATCAGCTGATATACTGATGGCATCACATAGGAGATCCGTAAGAGGCTGATCAGTCACAATATCAGTCTAAGTACCAACTGATATAAAAATACAAATCGTCTTGAATATTGCATCTCTACTGATGCCAGCGTCGGTGACAATAGCATCTTATTATCAATTATAATAACAACATAAAAAGGGAATTATCAGTTTCTATATCATAGTGAATATCAGTCAGAATGTTTGACACAATATCAGTCAGAATGTTTGACACAATATTAGTGACAACGTTAGATACAATATCAGTCAAAATATTAGACGCAATATCAGTCACAATGTTAGACACAATATCAGCCAAAAAATTAGACGCACTATCAGTCAGAATGTTAGACGCGATATTAGTGACAACGTTAGATACAATATAAGCCACAATGTTAGACCCAATATCAGTCAAAATATTAGACGTAATATCAGTCAGAATGTTAGACACGATATTAGTGAGAACGTCAGACGCAATATTTGCAAAAAACATTAGACCATCAGAATGTTCGCCATAATATCAGTCAGAATGTAAACAAGCCAATCAGTCAGTATATCAGTCGGTATATCAGTCAGACGTTAGTAGGCCATCAGGGAGCCCACTCTCTATATTATCTCTCAGGGTTTATTGATCACTTAATATGACCACTGGACACCCCAGAGGGCCCCGCGGGCACCATTAGAGCCACTCAACATCAACATAGGCCTCAATACACTTACTATTGTCAGTCACAATCGACCCCCCCCACCCACCCATCCACACACATACACACAGACACACACGTACACACACACACACGCGCGCGCGGCTCTTATAGAGTAGACTTTACTCCAACTCTCTACTCTTTAGTCAACTCTCTCTCTCTCTCTTTACTCTACCTTACTGACTCTGGCATACCACCGGTTTTTAAATCTACTCTTTTCTCAAACCACCCTATGTAGAGTCTGTTGACAGTATGTGGTCAGATTCGGTACAGTCTGTGTAGAATATGTGTACAGTCTGTACAATCTGTGTACAGTCTGTACAATCTGTGGACGGTCTGTACAATATATGGGCAGTCTGTACAATATGTGGCAGTCGGGATAGAGTATGTGGGCGGCATATTGTTACAGTCGGCACAGTCTAGGTGCAGTATGTGGCCAGTCTGTGGGCAGTGCGTGGGTGGTTTGTATACAGCTCGATAAGGGTGTAAACAGTCAGAGTACAGTCCGTGGACAGTCTTTGTACGGTATATGGGGACAGTCTGTAGATGTCCAATCTCGTCAACTCTATTGAGAAAATGATTACAGTTCTGGACTGTAGACTATAGACCATGAAAGATGAAGAGGTCACTTTACTGGCCTACGGTCTATGTTACTAATTTGGCACGATTCTGTTAATGAGTGTTTTAGTAACAGTAACTCGGGAAGGGAGAGGGGAGTTTAAAGATGGTGTGTGTGTGCCCGCGCGCGCGTGTGTGCGTGTGTGTGTGCGCGTGTGTGTATGAACCTTCCCGAATTTGATCCTAAAAAGGGAATGTATGTAAAATCCATTTCTCTATAAATATAATAAAATTAACCTATAATTCTATTACGTCACGAGATGAATGCAGCAATTGAAGACTTAGCTCAGTCTTTATTCGCCTTTTAGCTTCTTTGTTAAAGAATTCAATTAGATTAGCCACGAAATAAATTATGGACGTCAAAGCGTTATTTCTATATTAATATTCAAAACAGAACTTTCATCCCGAGGAAAATTACTTCTACACAAATTAAAGGTGTTCTTATCGCGCTGGTAGCTTGGTTTATATATATATATATATATATATATATATATATATATAT
Source organism: Paralvinella palmiformis (assembly GCA_025642065.1). Lineage (NCBI taxonomy): Eukaryota > Metazoa > Annelida > Polychaeta > Terebellida > Alvinellidae > Paralvinella > Paralvinella palmiformis. The sequence continues at coordinate 256,148 of JAODUP010000401.1, forward strand.
ATATGAGAGAGAGAGAGAGAGAGAGAGATGTAATTATGTGTCCAGTTATCATATAATGAGAGTCAGTTATATTAGATGTGCTACATTATTAAGGAAGTACATCAAGAACGCAATGATCCCTAAGTGACTTGTTATGGTCGAAGAGGCAGCGCCATCTCGTGGATCTTCAGGCTAATAGATATTTTAAAGCAGTATATAGTTGCAGGGTGTGTCTGTGTGTGTGTATGTGTCTGTCTGTCTATCTGTCTGTTTACCCCCCCCCCCCACTGTTTCTCCAAAATATCTATAAAGACACGTCTTTAGCCACAACAGACGTCTACTGATCCAGAACTCTTTATCATAGTCTGCCATCAAAGCGCCCTCTATACCTTCTGATCACAAAACAGCATCGTTTGTTACCGACAGACGGCGCTATGCTTCTGATACAGTAACTATGGCAACGCAAAGCTTGATTTGATGAGAATATAACGGGGGGGGGGGGGGTGGTTCTATTTAGTATTACGATTGAGAGAAACTCTCTGCATTGTGTTATAAGTGAGCAACACTTTGTAATGTGTAATAACTGAGACACACTTTACAGTGTGTTATTATTGTAAAGGGCACGTTATGTTGTGTAATACATGTAATTAAGAGTGTGCTTATATTATAATATATCTAGACATTTTAAGCAGCATTATAACTGAGAAACACACGTTATTTTGTGTTATAACAGGGAGAGTGTTATAACAGGGAGAGTGTTATAACAGGGATAGTGTTGTAACAGAGAAGAGAGAGTGCTATAACAGAGAGAGAGAGAGAGAGGAGTGTGTTATAACAGGGAGAGTGTTGTAACAGAGAGAGTGTTATAACAGAGAGAGAGTGTTATAACAGGGGGAGTGTTATAACAGAGAGTGTGTTATAACAGAGAGAGTGTGTTGTAACAGGGAGAGTGTTATAACAGAGAGAGTGTTATAACAGGGATAGTGTTATAAGAGGGAAAGTGTTATAAGAGGGAGAGTGTTATAACAGAGAGAGAGAGTGTTGTAACAGGGAGAGTGTTATAACAGAGAGAGTGTTATAACAGGGATAGTGTTATAAGAGGGAAAGTGTTATAAGAGGGAGAGTGTTATAACAGAGAGAGCACTGTAACAGGGGGAGGGTGTTGTAACATAGAGAGTGTGATAAGAGGGAGAGTGTTGTAACAGGGAGAGTGTTATAACAGGAAGAGTGTTGTAACAGAGAGAGTATTGTAACATAGAGAGTGTTATAACAAGGAGAGTGATATAAAAGGGAAAGCGTTGTAACAGGGAGAGTGTTGTAACAGGGGGAGTGTTATAACAAGGAGAGTGTTATAACTGAGACCCACTTTATGTTGCCGTATACTTGAGAGATAACCTTTATATTGTGATGTAGCTCTGAGACAGAGAGATAGGGGGAGGGATTTTTATATTATGTTGTAGTTGTGTGTAGAGAGAGAGAGAGAAGAGAGAGGAGAGAGAGAGAGAGAGAGAGAGAGAGAGAGAGAGAGAGAGAGAGAGAGAGAGAGAGAGAGACAGACAGACAGAGAGACAGACAGACAGAGAGACAGACAGAGAGACAGACAGACAGAGAGACAGACAGACAGAGAGACAGACAGAGAGACAGACAGAGAGACAGACAGACAGACAGACAGACAGACAGACAGACAGACAGACAGACAGACAGACAGACAGACATAGACTTTAAATTATATAATAACTGGGTTAAGAGAATATATATTACGTTATCGCTGAGAGATACACTTTAAATTGTGTTATAAATAGTAGGGATTCATTTAATATTGTGTTATAAATAACAGGGATACACTTTATATTGTGATATTAATAACAAGGATACACTTTATATTGTGTTATTAATAACAGGGATACACTTTATATTGTGTTATAAATAAGAGGGATACACTTCATATGGTGTTATAAATAAGAGGGACACACTTTATATTGTGTCCTAACCAGGATAATATTTTTATTACGCTCGAACCAGGATAGCGATAATAGCGATAACCATATGACATCATAGTCACGTGATACTCTGTGGTTATATTGTATGTCCTAATCGTAATAAGGCGATTATTGACGAATAAAAGTTGATCGTCTGATAATATTATACGGTCCTTTGTCATATTTGTTATATAGGAGTCCCATACACGGAGAGTGCGTGCCTGCGTGCATAAGGGGTAGCAGCATTTCATAATAATATTGTATACCGATCCCTATCTCCTCTTCCTCCACACCCTCTCCCCGTTTCCCCTCTCTCCCCGTTCCCACTCTCTCTTCCCCCTCTCTCTGACTCCATCATCTCTTCCTCTCATCAACTCCACCATCTCACACTTCCTCCTCCCTCCTCCGTCCCTCTCCTCATTCCTCTCTCCCCTCTATTTTTCTCATGTTTCCCCCTCATCTCTATACCCTTTTCCCATCTGTCTCCCTACCCCAAACCCTCTCATCCCCACTTCCCCCCTCTCTCCCCTCTCTATCCTTCTAACTCTTCCCCTATCTCTCTACCTTTTCCCATCTTCCTCCCTACTCCTCCCCCTTTCATATCCCCCTCTCTATCTTATTTTTGAAATTGAATTATTATTCTGTGTTTCTATTTCTATATTTAGCACATATTTGACCTGACCTAATTTGATTATCTGCTTGGCGATTTATTTTAAAATTTTGAAGTAATTATACTTTAAAATCTGTATCCCCCTCCTTAAATCAGTACATATCCAACATTATGACTTACCTACGTCCAAATATAGTTTTATGTTACATGGTCGATCAGTGTTTATATTTTGATACGATCGCAGACGACCTTTGCCGAATATGACGTCATATCTAGGAAATCCCGCTCCGAGTGCATTTCTATTTATACATTCAGTGATCTACTATGTATTCTTCTTCGACCAACATTTTATTGCCACATCAGCGATTTATAAGGATTTTTTGCAGCCTGACATATAATGTGGGCTTTATGCGCGTCGTTTTCCAAGATGACGTCATGTCATAGAACTTCCGTTTTATGATTGCAATTAGCATACAAGCATCAACAAAAAGTGTCAAAACCAGAAACCAAAGCCAGATTTTGGTGCACGAAGAAGGTAAAGCTTTATTAAGGCGAATTTGATGCCGAAAGCGTTGTTTCTTGCAATGTCGCCTCCGTGGTCTAACCGGTAGCGCGTTGGATCACACATCACTACCACCTGAGTTCGAACCTAGGCTTGGGCAGGCATATCTGAAGGATGTTTCATCTTTGACTTCGCTTCATTACCTTTAGAGGTCCTACCATGTGCACAAAAGTGGCCGTAAAACATCAATCATCAATTACTTCTAAATACAACATAGAACAAATAAAACAAATGTACGATGTACAGAGATTCTGCATATCACTGTTGAAGTTATTTCCCAAAATTGCTGTGTACAACTTAGATACATACGCACGTCAAAGGCTTTTTTTACAGTCACCCTATTTGGTATGTGCATAATATCTGTGATTTTCATATATGGTCATTATATACAGATTTGAAAATAAATATGGAATATAATTTTATTGTTTGTTATTTCTTACTTAGAATTATGTTTTTCCAGCGAAAGTATCAGGATATATGAATTTTATGTATTTATCGATATAATTACCCTATCAGGAATATATTGATGCATTTGAAAGACTATAGGTATTCTGGATCATGATGAATATAATGAAATATGATTAGTATTGCCAAACTGCTAAATATACGATATATGGGGCCGTTTAGCAACGTATTAAATGAAGAAGGAATCTGTCAGCAAATCGACTTCAAACTCTCTGATTATTTAGAGTGTTCGATGAGGCACAGGAATCACAGTTCAAT
>JAODUP010000401.1:265000-275000 GCA_025642065.1 Paralvinella palmiformis
CTATCCTTAAACGATACATTCTCTGCTGCATCTTATGCAACGGCGACAATAAAGCCGAGAGCCGGAATAAGCAGCAGCAGCTGGCCGCTTTCGACGGATGGCCAGTAGCCGAAATTTTCGATTTCAATCCTATTATGAATGAATCCAGTCTGGCCTGAAGTTCGAGATCCTGTACGTAATTCGAAGAAGGTGGCAATAACTGATATTATGCTGGCCTAGGACTAATAATAATATTTCGTCTCCCCAATTGTCCTATTCGCCGCTTTGACCGTAACAAGGTGAACGAAATTACCTTCAGCGCGTTAATATTTTTTCCCCGCTAAGTCCTTTACGCTTCTCAAGAGCCGAATAAGCCATTTTGATTCCGGTGACAGGATTCGGTCCTCTCAAAGTCGACATTACTACGAGAGGGCGCCATCAGGCAGATATAGGGGAAATGACTTTTTCTCTTCTCCCCCCCCCCTTCTCTCCCATTCTTTTCTGGTCAGAGGGATGTTGGTGGAATGAAAAAAAATTCCGACAAAGAAAAACGATTCGGAAAATGAAAATAAATCAATATCGAGATTGGTAAAGCTTCTTCGTTGGGGGGAGCAGGGTGGGGGTTGCGGGGGGATGGGGTTGGAGCATTGGCGAGGAGGTCATATCAAGAGTCTATTATCGACACCGCATCGTAACCGAGAGTTTAACTAAAGGCACAAATCCGATGTGAGCATTTTTTTCCATCGGCGCGTCCTTGCCATGTTTTCAGAACAAATATTCGGGGCGTCGTGGGGGGGGGGGGTGGAGCCGTGGCCAAGTCTGAACGCGATATTGTCACTCGATCGAACCGAAAGCTGACTGAGATGTTCTCGAGGCCCGCAATCAAACCTAGCCATTGTGCGGAGGAGAAGGCCGCGCTAAGCCGCCACTGTTGTCCTTTCCAAGGGATGTAGACATTGAGGGTAGGGAGTCTTATTGCCGACATTACTCGGCGGCGTCCAGTGTTTTGGCCGAATACAAACGGCTGATAATAGCTTAAGCCTCGCCAATCGCCGACATAAAACGCTTAATTACAGCCCGGGTCGATAATTTAGCCGCGTGCTTGACATCCGCGTTACGTCACGTGGGCCTTACCTGTCATCCTTCGCCAGCTAATAGAATGGACGCTCTTCGCTTCAAAATAAACACCCCCAACCTAAAAGTCAAACTATCGTAATTCGTCGATGTTGATCGTGTGAGAAAAATTCGGATAGATAGATAGATAGATAGATAGATAGATAATTTATTTCCATTTCCACTACATATACAATATAAAAGATACACACGATAAGCAAATATAAGACAAATATAAGTCGGATTAGAAACGAAAGTTAGATTATCTAATTCGACCTATCCGTGTTGTGGTTGCCCTGGCGACGGAGTAAACAGTTGGGGTTGGAGTTTATTTCGAAATAAAGCCCACCACGTTATCAGTAATGGACAATCGACTTTATTCGACATTATTGTTAAATAACACGAATAATGGCACAAAACGCCACATTTCGACACTAAACGATTTATTTTAGTTTTTTTTATTTGATAATAAATGTCTTTAAACTTATTTCACGGACTAATGGCATAACAACTATCTACTTGTTTAGGGTCCACTATACAACAATATTGTATTCATGCTGCCATGTTCAATATGGACCCAAATTTAGAACAATTAATGATATTTTTATGGCCTATAATGTTATATTGAAGTCTCAGCAAATTTCGTAGGACTTTTTCCCCCCGGCCAAGCCCACTATTGTAGACATTAGATAAGACTAAAGACGGTTGTGGAGTATACTGGCCCTACACTGTACCATTCCACTTTCAAGTCTATATATATATATATATATATATATATATATATATATATATATATATATATATATATATATATATATATATAAGAAGAGAGAGAGAGAGAGAGAGAGAGAGAGAGATAGATAGATAGATAGATAGATAGATAGACAGAAGACAGAGAGATGATTAGATGATGATTGATGATGATTGATTGACATTCTGATTGACAGACCATATATACACACCGAGAGACAGACATTATATATATATATATATATATATATATATATATATATATATATATAGAGAGAGAGAGAGAGAGAGAGAGAGAGGGGGGGAGAGTCAAACAGACAGATGAACAGAAAACATCACATCTAGGAGGTAATACGCGTTGCGTCCCTTTTAACAGTCATAATCTTATCTCTTTTAATACCATCCGATGTTCTACCTAACTGACTTTATTAATTGGCTATATTCAGTCGTCGATAAACAGACACACGCATCGCGTTAAATATTGGGCGTCAACAACGAAGTGCTCCATGTGCGCAGACATCTTTTGAACTCTCCCTGACGGAGATTTCCGTCACCGGGCCAATTCCTGAGCCGATTTGCCGCCGATGTTTTAGCATGTTTGATGAAAACATTCGCTGGAACGTATTTTCCATTGACGTGGTGCTAAGTAACCAACAACAAAATTAAACAAAACTAAAGCAAAACATTCCCCCTCTGATATACGGGTTACAACTAGTTGTTAGTATATGTGACGTGACCGTGTCGTATTGGCACCGTGTTACCAACCCCGTATTGTCTGTAATATTATCATATCGTCGTGTCGTCATGTTATATCGTCGTGCCATCGTGTCGTCATGTCGTCATGTCATTTTGTCGTTGTGTCACCACATCGTTATTTTGTCATATACTTTCGTCATCTCGTCATTTCATGTCGTATGGCCATGTCATATCGTTATGCCGTCATGTCATATCTCATCTCGTCATGTCATAATGCCATCATGTCATCATGCCTCGTGTCGGCATATCGTTATTTCGACATATACTTCCGTTATATCACCATGTCGTCATATCATCTCGTAATGTAGTGATACAATAATAACGTTATATGATCCCGTCGTCATACCGTCATTTCGCCATATCGTCATTTCGTCATATCGTCATGTCGTCATGTCTACTCATCACCAAACATCAGACACAAATCTGTTTAAGTGCCGCCCAACTGTTCTATTATTAATACGTTAAGCTGGTATCACGTGGTACCCACGTCACACCAGTCAGAGACCCGATTCGGAACATCGGTATTAATCATAATGACGTACGAGCTGCATGACGCCCCCTAGCGAAGCTTCGGCTTCTCTACCGTTCAGTGGATGTCAACAGTCGCTGACTATTTGTTTTGCCATAAACTCCGCCATCTTGTCTCCTGGGAAGGGAACAACATCAGCAATCTTCAGCCAGCTCAGAATACTTCAAAGCTTATTAAATACCAATGTCACTGACGTCAGCTTATAATACAACATCACGCTGATGATTTGTGCTGCCACCTCGCGGTCCACACAGCTAACGCATGCGCACGTCACGTGTGAAGTAGGACGTCGCCACCTGGTGGGCATTTTAAATAGGGGACGACGGCGATTAAACTGGTAATGAAACGATTTCGAGAAAATGTCGATTTATTCATTGATGGATGATTGTTTGTTTGTTTGTTTGGATAGATGATTGTTTGTTTGTTTGGATAGATGATTGTTTGTTTGTCTATCTATAGATTTTGGAAGGGAAAGAAGGTTATTTTCAATGTAGTTTGTATGGAGGAGTGTTTGTTTGATTGTTTATGATTGAATGTTTGTTGGTGTATAAATATCATCTGGCTCGTGAATCGATGAATAATTGCTTGTGTAATAATAATCTGTGTTTTTATATATATATATATATATATATATATATATATATATATATATATATATATATATATATATATATATATAGGGGTGTGTGCGCGTGCGTATGTGTATGTGTTATTTTCTTTGTATTTAGATGATTGTTTGTTTATGAACCGGTGGGTATTTGTTGTTATAAGGATGACTTATTGTTGTGTATAGTTAATCCATTTATTTGTGTGTGTAAATCAACAACAAGTTGGCCGCATTTGTGAATTATATGGTCATAGAAATATATGCGTGTTTACTGAATTATCTTATTATTTATCATTTCTGATATTATATACCAGAAACCAGAAACAATTATTTCAGACAAAGCCCGGATAGGATCAACAAGCATCCCGAAAATCATCAATGCCAAAAAAAACTGATCAATAAAAATATTTTCCAAAAACAAACAATCACAAGAAAAAGAAGAAAAAAAAGATACAATTATTTTACCCCGGGAAGATTGACTAACGTGTAAACAACATCATTTCGACGTTATTGCACACACTTACCATTGTTGTTGTTCTGTTGTTGTTGTTGTTGTTGTTGTTGAGGCCAAAACATTAATCAAATTAAATCAGATAGCATTAAAATCGATTTTAATTCTTCTAATCAATTCTAATACAACCAGTCAATCCTCGACACTTAGTTTCCGTTTTGCGAAATTCCTCAACGTAAATCCAATGTTTACATGCTGGTAGTAGAAATACCCAATTTGTACTGGGTGGCCCCTATTTATTCATAATAATCATTACCCTTATATCAACAGACATTCAGCCAGACAGACAAACAACCGAAGATGGTATATATATATATATATATATATATATATATATGCCTTCTACAAATATTCATAACATAAAATTATATTTTCTCTGACGCTAACTGTAGTCTATTTCCACAACAGGGATGTTGTCATTTAATTATTTTATCAAGCTTACTATCTTTACGAAACACATCTGAATGGCTTTATTATTAATATTATTATTATTATTATTGTTGTTGTTGTTGTTGTTGTTGTTGTTACTGCTGATGATGATGCTGTTATTAACACAAATTATTTAACAATTTGGGTTTGGCAGAATTACCCTTAAGTTGAGTTGAAAATTTTAAATGTCTGCTTCATAATAACCTGATGACACAGAAACGCACAAGTTGTGATTACATCTGGAAGATTAATCAGAAATGAAAATACAATTGATAGTTTTGTCACTCAGACATGTAATCTCTCTCTCTCTCTCTCTCTCTCTCTCTCTCTGTGTGTATGTATGTGCGCGCGTGTATACATGCGTATGTGTGTGTGTGTCTGTGTGCGTGCTGGTGCTCTACAAACGTCCGAACGAGCAATATTAGTCACGTGTATCATATTGACCAATCACATCAATATTACAAGCACAGACTCAACCATCAATATGTAAGCCATGTCCTCTCTATTATAGCCTAAACCTTCTCAAATCATCAATCATTCTAGACATTCTGGGCGATAATAAGCAAAGAGTGACCAGACAGTGACAAATACAGCACCAATACTGCGACAATATTGCATTAGTACTGCGGAAATCGCCTTTCAATGTCACGACAACCTTGCGGCAATACCGGCGATACTACCGTGACGATGTCGTGACACTCTAGTGACGTCACTGCGGCAATACCGCGACAAGGCTGAATCAGGCAACGATCGCTGATGTATTATCCGCTGTGACAATAATGCCATAGAGTTGTGACAGTATTTACAATTCTGTGACAATACCGTGATAATGTTGTGACCAATTCGTAACAATGGAAACGTCCTGATTATATAGGAACGACGATAAGTTGACAAAGCCACGACAGTTAACTACAGTTAACCATCGATTGTCCGGGTCTTATTACTTAAATGGAATTTCGATTAGCCACATCCCCAAGGTCCCCCGAAAGTCCCACCAAGTATATGATATTGCTCGAAATATGCCATTGAGTGAGTGATTGAGTGAATGAGTGAGTGAGTGAGTGAGTGAGTGAGTGAGTGAGTGAGTGAGTGAATGAATGAATGAATGAGTGAGTGAGTGAGTGGGTGGGTGAGTGAGTGAGTGAGTGAGTGAGTGAGTGAGTGAGTGAGTGAGTGAGTGAGTGAGTGAGTGAGTGAGTGAGTGAGTGAGTGAGTGAGTGAGTGAGTGAGTGAGTGAGTGAGTGAGTGAGTGAGTGAGTGAGTGAGTGAGTGAGTGAGTGAGTGAGTGAGTGATAATGATAATAATGTATATTTAATTAAGCGCCCTTACCAGCAGAAGCCATTCAAAGGCGCTGTATAAATAATATGTAATATAATAATATCCCAAATAATATGTCTATTAAAACGCTATAAATGATTTAACAGATAGCTATTATTTATCTGTAAAAGCTACCTTGAATCGGTGTGTTTTTAAAACAAGTTAAAGAGACGACCCATTTCTAATATTAAACGAAAAATCACCATGTGACTTGAACCGAGACACTGGAACCTACAATAGTATCTGACTGGATGACCTGAGTGATTGAGTGAGTGTGTGCGTGTGTGTGTGTATGTGTGAGTGGGTCAGATAGTGAGTGAGTGAGTGAGTGAATGAGTCAGTCAGTCAGTCAGTCAGTCAGTCAGTCAGTCAGTCAGTCAGTCAGTCAGTGTAACAGTATTTGAGTCAGTGAGTGATGTTTAATGGCACACATCAGTACATAAGGCCATTTATTGTCATTTATCATTGCGACAGCGGCCAATTCTATATCCCACACCGACACTGGTGGCTGACTGACCGGATTATATAAGTCATTACTGTATAACGTCACAAACCAGTAAACACGAACGCTGGTCGATGCCAGTTATATATAACGATAGTAATACCTCATCCGAGATGGTATGTTGATGCCGACGTCAGGTGTTATGGTATCACATACTACCAGATGCCATATGGGAATTCGGTGTTTGCTGGTAGTGGGAATGGTGGCGTTGTTGAGAGGGAGGCTGTGGTGGTTGCTGTGTGTGGTGGTGGTGGAATGGTTGGCGTTCGCGGATCAAAAGTGGATTTAGGTCATCTCGGGGTGCTAGAAAGCTGTTCCCGGTGGCACACGGATCTGCCGATTCTACGTAATGCATTATGCATTTCGAATGTTTCAGCAACAACGCCACATATTTAGCACACACACGCGCGCACGCACACATGCACACGCACGCACACATGCATGCACGTACTCATGCACGCAAACACACACACGGTTGATGTGTCGGGGTAGAGAGAGGTGGGCGGGAATCGGATACTGCCCAGTGCCACTCGTATTCCGACTAGCTCTCGGTCACTGTATAACGATCATAAACAGTGACATGTCACACGTCGATTGTATCTTCTCATCCAAAATAGCGAGAAAAACTCGCTGAAAACCCGTCTCCGATAACCTTCCGTAAATGTTCCGTTTCCCTTTACTGCCGCTAGACGGCGGATAACTTACTGTATCGCTCGGTTATAGCACGACTGAGCGGAGCCAGAGATAGCCCCCCACACACCCCGCCCCATCCTACCACGCCGTCCCGTCCCCCGGGGGCCTAGGGCGCCATCTCGATGTCGGAGGTTAGATTATAGTTGACAATAAGAAGTGTCAGATGGTGTAGAGCTCAGTCAGAAAATGGACAAATTCACAATTCTTCTCCATAAAATCGACGTAAAGAGCCAACGTCTGGTTACTGATGCTCGGGGAGGGGTGGGGGGAGTTCGGAGGGGTGGGGGGTTGGTTGGGCGGATGGGGGTGGGGGGTGATTCGGGGACGGAGGGAATCTGGGGTGGCGCTAATGGCCAATGGCAGGAGAATACGACTCTGACGTCACCTTGTTTAGCTTATAACTGTTTGTTTGGATTATCCAAGCTTTGTCGGGTCTTTGTTTTGTCTCATCTTGTCTGCGGTTTGTCTTATGTTGTTTGCGTCTCGTTTGCGTCTTGCCTGCGACTTGTCTGCATTTCGTCATATCTCCTGTCTGTGTCTCGTCTGTAGGTTGTCTGCCTCTATTTGTGCCAGCTAGTCTATGGACCTTTGTTCCTATCTTATATGTGTATCTTGTCTGATATGTTTCCGTCTCCTGTCTTGTCCGTCTCTTATTGTCTTGCCTGCTTTGATGTCTTGTTGACTTGTCCGTATTGTCTCTTGTGTGTATTCTTGTCTGTCCTGTTGTCTTGTTCTGTTGTCTATCTTGTTATTTTGTCTGTATTGTTGTCTTGTCTGTTCTGTTGTCTTGTTATCTTGTCTGTCTTGTTATATTGTCTGTATTGTTGGCCAGACTACCTTGTTGTTTTGTTGTCTTGTCTGTCCTGTTGTTTTGATGTATTGAATGTTTGTTATCTCGTCTATCTTATTGTCCTGTTGTTTTGTTGTCTATCGTATTGTCTTGTTGTTTTGCTTGTCTATCTTATTGTCTTGTTGTTTTGCTGGTCTTGCTGGATGGTTTCTAGTGGTGTTCTGTTAGTCATGTTGTTCTGTTTGTCTGATTTATCATGTTGTCTTCTCTGTCATGTTGTATTGTCCGTCTTGTCTGTTTTGTTGTCTTGTCCTCTTACCTCACTTCGTACGCTGTCTGACTTGTTGTCTTGTTATCAAAACTGTATGGTTGTCTTCTCTGCCTTGTTGTCTTATTATATTATATTATATTATATTATATTATATTATATTATATTATATTATATTATATTATATTATATTATATTATATTATATTATATTATATTATATTATATTATATTATTTTATTGCCTGCCAAGTATTATATCTTGAAATTAAGAAATTTATTTATTTATTGATTGTGTGGGTGAGTGAGTGAGTGAGTGAGTGAGTGTGTAGGTGAGTGAGTGAGTGTTTTACTTCGCCTCGGGTATTGTTACTTACTGACATGACAGACAACACTAAGATTCAATCCCAAGCATGTAAGGTTGTAGTACAGCACACTACCGAGTGTTTATCAAAAATCTGTTGTTATAAGAGAGCCGCCATTGTTCGAGACAACAACTGAATAATATCATACAATATTAACCTATTATATATATATATATATATATATATATATATATATATATATATATATATATATATACATATTACACTGATGGACTTATTGTTGTTATGTTTTTGTTATATTGTTGACATATATTGCCTAGTGTCGTTATATTGTCGTCAACTTGTCCTGCTGTTATCATATTATCGTCACACTGTCGTCATGTTGTCATCATAATATCGTCATGTCGTTATTATCTTGTCATCAAGCGTGGCGTTTACCCTCTAATACACTCAAATCTGATGATGTGACGACCCCCCCACACACACAATTCAAACACACACACACACACACACACACACACATATATATATATATATATATATATATATATATATATATATATATATATATATGCACGCGCGCGTGGATACGCACACACACGCGCGCGTGTGCCCATACACACACACACACACACACACACACATGCATGCACACACCAGTGATCGATATGCAGAAATATATGTCAGGTCATAGGTCATTGGGGGTTTCGGGTAATTGGAGGACATGGAGAGCGGTCAGGTCATGGAATTTGGGAGAGAGAGAGAGGGAGAGGGGAAGTTATAGAGAGGCCAACTTGTGTTCTGTATCGGAGGCAAGAGAATCAACAATTATTGATGTTGTGTATAGTTCCAGCCTTATTGTAGCAAACTGATAGATGACACACGCACACATACAGATAGAGAGAGAGAGGGGGGGGGGAATGTTATTTATTACCTTATGTAGGTCTTTTATCTTCATCACGTGACCAATCCGGATCAAATTGATCCAGAATGATCTCCACGACCCTTGCTCGGCCGTCGTATCACGCTCCGACTGTCTAGATCACTGCTTCGGGATATGCGATTGATCATATCTGTTTACAGTCAAACCCTTTTTATAAAATCCGTCTGTTGTATACGATCAGACGGGTGTTTAAAATTAGCTGCTAAATATAATCTGTATAATCAGGAAATATGTATATTACCTGAAATTTTCAGGTAATTTGTATTAAATCTCAGTTAGCAATAGACGAATTAACTGAAAATTTTAGGTAATATACATTATACCTGATTATTCAGATTAACTTTAATATAATATACATTTGAACAGATCTAAAAACCATTGTTTGTTTGTTTTTATTTGAGGGGGGGGGATTCCTACTATTTTCAAAGCGCAATGTATGCTGGCATCGACGAATCGACGCTAATCTCCATATTCACGAGATCCGTTGC
>JAODUP010000401.1:277500-287500 GCA_025642065.1 Paralvinella palmiformis
AGACCGCAGTTAGTCGAGCTGAAGTCTGACTACTGCTGTGAAGTTTTTCCTAATGCGAAGCAGTTTGTAGTTTGGAGACGATCCCCGAGAGATTTGCGCCGGCGAAAGATTCCATGAATTTGAAGCAGAAAGGAAGAGAACCGAACAATAGAGACGGGTTAGAAACGGGATAGAAACATAGATTATCATTTAAATATGTTCTTTTGTTAAAACTTTATAAATATGCATGACGTTTGCCTATGGATGATGAGACCGTTAGCTGCGGGGGGTGATGGAGGCGGTGATGGAAGAGGGGGCGGACGAGGCGGGGGGGGGGGGGGCCCGGTGGGTGGGTGTCGGGATAGGCTATAATTAAGGCCTATCAACCCGATGGATATTAATAAATGACAAACGAATGAGACGTGTACCTAATGAAGAGGTGTTTTGTTAGTGGAGATGGTCCCTCTAGGGGGTTCTGTGGTATAGATGATGGGCTGCTATGGAGATGGGTAGAGTGTGGGTAAATATAGCAAAACTTTGAGTGGGTAGAGTAGAGGCAGATATAGTATACAGTCAGAATATAAGTATATATATATATATGTGTGTGTGTGTGTGTGTGTGTGTGTGTGTGTGTGTGTGTGTGTGTGTGTGTGTGTGTGTGTGTGTGTGTGTGTGTGTGTGTGTGTGTGTGTGTGTTATACACTAAATACAAGTGAGTCCTTTTGGTATTTTATCATATTTTCCCTTTCCCCCATTCCCGCACTCCACAACTCCTACCCACTCCCCCACTCCGCCCACTTCCCCCACTCTCATCATGCTGATAGACTGTTCTCCCGACTTCGTCAAAGCTTTTATATATTACAAGCGGCAGGCTGTCATGGAACAGCCTTACTCGAACCAGTGTCAGTAATCCTTTGAGGATTGTATAATCCTCGGAGGATTGTCTTCTTCAACTCTGCATAAATACACAACAACGTTCACCTACAGTTGGCCGGGTTGTTAGTCCTACTAGTCAACAGTCCTACTAGTCTACAGTCCGACTAATCTATAGTCCTACTAGTCAACAGTCCTACTAGTCTATAGTGCTACTATTCTACAGTCCTACTAGTCTATAGTCCTACTAGGCTATAGTGTACTATGTTAATCTATAGTCCTACTTATCTATAGTCCTACTTGTATATAGGTCCTACTAGGCTATAGTCTTACTAGGCTATAATCGTACTATGTTAGTCTATAGTCCTACTAGTCTACAGTCCTACTAGTCTACAGTCCTACTAGTCTGTAGTCCTACTAGGCTTTAATCGTACTATGTTAGTATGTAGTCCTAGTAGTATACGGTCCTACTAGTCTATAATCCTACTAGGCTATTGTCATACTAGGTTATAGTCCTACTAGTCTATAATCCTACTAGGCTATTGTCATACTAGGTAATAGTCATACTAGGCTATAGTCCAACTACGTTAGTCTATAGTCCTACTAGTTTATAGTCATACTAGTCTATTGTCCTACTAGGCTACAGTGCTACTATGTTATGGGTGCCTACGTGGTCTAGTAGGTAGCGTGTTGGACCACAGGTTGGTTTGGTTTTGTTGTTCGGGGAGAATCCCCAGGCTGTCGCTTAATCAGGACAGCCTCTATGTTGGAGTGGTTGAGAAACCTCCTCCCCCACCACTCACAGGGGAGCAGTACGGAAAGATGGAGCCGAAATACCCTGAGGGTGGTCACTGCCAGAGTGTTTTACGTCCTCAGGGGGTTTTAACGTCCCCCTTTATTTTAAATAATTCAGTGGAGACGGCAGCGCCATTTAACGTGGTCAGCCACCCACGATGTAGTGAGCCGAGAAATTAATCCCTGGAAAAGTTTCGACCTCTTACGGGGTTCGAACCTGCGACCGTTGGCACCAAGTGCCGGCTGCTTAACCGCTAGGCCACCGGAGCTCTACCACCTGAGTTTAAACCTAGGCGTGGGAATATCTAAATGGTGTTTCATCTTTGATTTCACTTCATTACTTTTGGAGGTGCCATGTGCACAAAAGTGGCCGTAAAACATCAATTATCATCATCCTGCTGTGTTATAATATTTTCAGTTTATTGTTCGCCTAGGCTATATTCCTACTTGATTTTACTCCTACTAAGTTTAGTCCTACTGTGTTTTTAGTCCTGTAAGGTTTTAGTCCGTCTACGTTGAAACCCCCTTTAGTATGTCACCTTATGTCATATGCTGGCATGTCATAATGTACAACTTAATAAAGTACCATCACACTTTATACCAACCCAAACGATATTATTCTCTGCTCTACCACCCAATACAGTGTACCATTGGGTGGCCCCATGTTATACTCGCCATTACAGTACCACCCTATACACTGCCAACCTACGTAGTACCATCCCGTATAGTAGCCGCACGTACAGTACTCCCTCATAGAATACGACTTAGCACAGTGCCACCTCATGCACTGCAATTCCATACACTACCAGCCCATACAGTGCCAACTCATACTGTAGTGCCCATCTATACAGTACCAACCCATATAATGGCATCCCGTACGGTACCACCTCATACAATATCACTCAATATGGTACCACCTCATACAGTATCACTTCATGCACTACCTGCTTATGCCCTACAACCTAATTACCCGTCCATAAAGTACCATCCCATACAGCAATACCTGTATAAACAGTACCACCCCTTATAGTACCACATAATATAGTGCCACTTCATACAGTACCACCCAATACAAAAACCACATCATACATTATCACCTCATGAACTGCATTAACTGCAGCTCCATCTACTGCCTGAACACACTCCCTGAACATATTAAGTCATCAAATAACATCATTTCTTTCCGCCACCATTTGAAACTCACCTTTTTCAGACTTGCTTATCCTTCCTAAGTTTCCACCCCATCTGACCATTTATTGATAAACTTCGCATTGTACCTGTGAGTTTGCCGAACCCCTGTACTAGGTTTCGAGGATGTTGGCTCAATATTGCAAGTTTTGTAATTATTATTATTATTATTATTATTATTATTATTATTATTATTATTATTATTATTATAACATCCAATATAGTACTACACCACACAATACCACATCATATAGTACCACCTCATACAGTACCAAACCACACAGTATCACCCAATACAAGCACCACTTACAGTACCATCTCGTATAGCACCAGCCAATACAATATCACTCTATACAGTACAACCCCGTATAGTACCATCTCATACAGTACCATTTCCTACCAGATAGTTATCAGTATTTACTGCGGACCTGTACAATAGGACTCAAACGTCACCTCTCTGTGAAAGATACCATCACAGTCCATGTAGAGTAGTCGGCCCACTGATCAACACGTCTCCGACCAGCAGGTTGGTGGTAGATTCGAACCGAGCAACTCAATTCCTTGTTTGACAAAAGACACAAAAGACAGAAAAACAGACGGAGGGACACACATGCGCGCGCATGCGTGTGCGCGTGCTAGAGAGGGGGGAGAGAGAGGGGGAGAGGGAGAGAGAGAGAGACAGACAGAGAGTGAGAGATCATTATTAATAGACTGTGCCTAACGAAGACAAATTTTTATTTTATTATAAATAATTCTTTACACGGCCATCGCTATTGTCTAGAGGCCGTTTGTCACGTGACTTAATGGTACTAATAACATTATATCGGCAGTGGTGACATCTACATCGTGTCATTACGACAATTCCTATATTTCCCAGCTGTGCCATTATGGCGCCACCTTGTGAGTGACGAATCCGGATAAATACCACTAATTGATGACAACTGATAGGAAATCATCACATTTACAATGAATAGCGTGTCCAGGTATTCAGCAGATATTCAGCAGGTATTCAGTTTTCATCTTATTGTATCATTATCTATGAAGGGAGTCTTCTTTATTTTTTATTTGTTTGGTTTTTACATTAATGTACCGAAGAACCCCCCTCCCCCTATCTTTCTCTTTTCATAAACTGTTATGTGTCCTGTCTTCGTATACATTATGTCTCTCCCCTCTTCCTGATTTTATAATTAACTCGTTCACTCACTCATCTACTCACTAACTCATCGACTCACTTTTAAAAAGTGACTAATTCATCCAGTCACGTTGTTAGTCACACTAACAGACGGACAGATGAATTAATATATATATATATATATATATATTTTTATATATATATATATATATATATATATATAGAGAGAGAGAGAGAGAGAGAGAGGGGGAGAAGGAGAGAGAGAGAGAGAGATGGGTAAATAGATAGAAATAGAATTACAGGTAGATAGCTAGCTATGTAGGTAGGTAGATAGATAGATAGATAGATAGATAGATAGATAGATAGATAGATTAGATTGATACAGACATTCAGGCAGACATTTAGACAGACATACATATATACAGACAGACAGACAGACAGACAGACAGACAGACAGACAGACGTAGCTTGGTGTGATAACTAACAAACGTAAGGTAAGATTTTCTGATCTAAATTTTCTATAAGAATTTAATCATAATAAATATTACAATACAATCAAACGTGAATTATCCGGATCGTTTAGGAACAAGTTTATATGTCGGATTACCGAGAGTTCGGATAGCCGATGGGTTGGTCGATTGTGGCATCCGGACAAAACCCCCTCAGGACATAACCCCCTGAGGTCAAAATCCCGCGAATAAAACCACCTGTGTCTCATTTTCGTTATTTTAAGTATGATATCAGAAGTGGTTTTTCTCCCATCTTTAGTACACACACGCTTCTACCGTGTCTACCTTATCATCTTAATTTATTATATATTTTTTGTTATGAACCCACATACAAATGGTTGTTCGGATATGGCCACTGTATTGGAAAATATATCTTTTGGCCCTATTTAGTTATATTTTGAAATATTTTTGCCACACTTATCAATACAATTATCTGTGGAACCATAGCATATTTATAGTTCGGATATATTCTCAACATCACGTCGCTACATCCTGAACAATCAACCTGTTTTAAATCCTGGATCTGTTCAGGATTCAGTAATAACCAAATGGGGTCAATAGTGACTGGCTTACTGTTTATATGTCTAACATGATCCAGGTGTTTAGATGACGATCAATATTAATCTAGAATTGACTATTATTATTATTATTTATTAATGAAACATTATAATGAGAGAAATACAGTTTATACATACATAATATTAGAAATAGTTTAAAGCAAATTCGGCATTTATGACTCATAAAACAAATTGTTTAACACCATCGACCAAACTAGACTACCAGCAGGAATGTTCTCACTTATAAATGAACGTGCGCAGTCGTCACCAATCGGTGGCAAGTTCGAGGAGGAAATTCGTCGCCAAACAAATTCCCGATTATTGCCCACATTTCAAATCGGCGTCCATTTTATATTCGTCGTATAACCGTTGACCAGAAGTCAGAAATCGCTAATCCCGGAAACACATCTGACCTCAATTATCAGCGAAATCTTCCCGGTTTTTGTTGTTGTTGCTTGTTCGGAAAAATTTTCGGGATTTTTCTTTGTTTGTCCGACAATTCGAAATGTTATATAATCGATGGGCGGTTAGCATATGGTAAACTGTATAGTAATTATTGTTACAGACAATCGGCAGGTGAGAATTCTCTGGAATAATCAGATTATTTGATTCCTACACCCCCCCCCTACCACCACCCCACGACTCCCAATCTACCAAACACCTAGAAGATAACATGACGTGTTGAAGACGTAGCTCCAGTCAGGTCGAGGACACAGAACTTCAAACACCAAATCTGCGTCAAACCCGCAAGAGAATGTCAATAGACATGATGGCTACGATCAAAGTTAACTTTTTATCTCGGCACGATCTCGGTTTAAAAAGAAGCCAGATTTTGTTGGCACAACGGCATCACGTGACTGTTTGACCTATTTTCAGTGATGACGTCACCGCATTAACCTCATTCGCGTCGGCTGTCCGTCGAAGAAAGACGGTATCTATTGGCTGACGTCTGGCAATACCCGGTGACACGTGACCTTAGCGTTAGGTCACGTGATCGGGTCACGCGATGTATCTGATGTCGATATATTTCCGACTTTTTGTCGTATGTTTGCGGTCTTGCTACAAATATGGCCGCAGTTAGCAGGAAAATCTGCTTTATTCAGATATCAGAGAAATTAGCCGACGAGGTATCGATTTGTAAATGTAGTGAATATGACGCGGATTGGAAGATTTAGGTCGGGTCAAGGCAGTGCCTATTTGGTGCACCGTACGAAACTGTGTACGCTTAAATTGTGATTTAGCTGTTGTATTGTTTAAAGCATTACAATGGAAAGTATTAATATATATATATATATATATATATATATATATATATATATATATATATACGTAAACATAATCACGGGCAAAGACTAACATGCCATATTGGCAACGGTGTGATGTGTGTGCGTGTGTGGCGTGTGCGTGCGTGTGTGTATGTATGTGGGTATGCGTGCGCGCGCGCGTGTGTGCCTACCAAGCTGCGATATAATTTTATGAACACTAAATTGTGCAATTTAATCGTTTGTTGTCCGAATCCAGAATTCTAACAAATGGGATAATCAGTATCACATGATATTGCTATCCGGATCTCTCGAAATCGTAATTCCCAGCTTATGATTTATGGACTTGTAAGTCTTCTAGATGTCAATAATACGTATATAATATGTAAATATGGATCCTGACCGGGTAATTACAGCAAATATTTGTTTTACTTTATTGTCTGATGTGGCTATTTGTTATACTTTACAATTATGTGAGTAAGTCAGTCAGTGAGTTAATGACTGAGTGCGCGAGCGAGTGAGTGGCAAGTGAATAGTTTGGTTACTTTAGCCCGGTGAAACATAGGGCTGAAGGACGATTCCTTAGTGAAACATCTAAAAAACACAACTACCATGATTAAATTCGAACCCTGATCCGGGTTGTTAGCGTGTAGCACTCTAGCAACTGAGCTATTTAAGTTTTTTGCCTCGAATTTTATATTGATATCACGTTATTGGAAGGAGTTCCCGTTATCAGGATTTATGTTACTATTTTTTTTCTTGGGTGAGGCTGGGTGCAGCTGGGTGAAGTTATGTTAACACGCGGAATATTGGCGTGATACCAGTTTACTCTTGGATGAGATTGGGTGAGATTTTGTTGGGTAGTAGGAAGTTCGAGGTTGGATGATGATGGCCGAAGATACGGTGAGGATGGTTGAGGATGGGTGAGGATGGGTGAAGGAATGTTAAGTTATCGTACATTAGATCGGGCTGGGTTACGGTTCAGACGAGGCTATATGGAGTATTGCTAAGGTGTAGTAGATTGGGAAAATGGGCAAAATATTGCATGATACTGTGTAAGGCTGGGTGGGATTGGGCGATGTTCAATACGCCGGTTAAGAGAAGCGCTTCATTTTGTTTAAGCGGCCACCAGGTGTCACTAGGTGAGAATCTGTTGATTAAGACGCATAGATGGCGGGATGAGAACGGACAGGATAATTAACTGATGATTACAAGCGAGAACATCTTCATTATCTAATCTAGCGTACATCTAATATGACATGACATTTAGTCTATATGCTAACAATAGGAAGACGCCAACAGAACGAACCATCCTCGTACAGGTAAACCATACACCATAATATAATTATCTAAAACGGTCACTAACTATTCTCTCCAATAATAAACAAAAATCCCTCCCAATTTACAACAACACTAAAACAACAACAATAACATTAAAACAACGACAATAACAACAATAAAACATTGTCAACGAACAACTCAGAATTGCCAACACACACCCAACACACACACACACACATTTCTACCGCAGCAACAATTATTAACAACGATATATATATATATATATATATGTGCCACGTATCCATGAATATGTATGAAAACATATGAATATGCATGGATATGTATAAATATATATTTGTGTCCCAAACGTTTACGCCAGGACTCTTACGTGTCATTTGTTGGGTGCTATTATCGTGCCAGTATTATAACGATTATAAATGTGTTTTTATCTCTCGTTGATGTAAGTTGATAGTCATTAAATCGATAGTTTAAAATTCTATCCGTTTTGTTAACAGACCGTCCTATCGTTATATCTGCCCTTTAGCCAGAGATAAGCTATGAGACTGTTATATATTCGCGGGGGGGTAAGGTCTGGTAGTTGAGTTAGGAAAGTCAATTTGAAGTCGAGAATTACATCATCTCAATTATTGGCTTTCGTCTCAACAAACCGGAACTAGAAACAAGGTAAATTATAGACAATGGAAAGATTATAATACATTAATCTCTCTCTCTCTCTCTCTCTCTCTCTCTCTCTCTCTATATATATATATATATATATATATATATATATATATATATCCCTCTATATATATCTCTCTCTCTCTCCAGAGTGGCGTCTTTTCTTGCTGAGACATGTATAATGTCTCACCAGTCCCTAAGCCGCGAGGCAAAAACAAAAAGCGAATTACCTGTCTGTATACTTAGTCAATACCCAATGCGCATCACTAAACAATACTGAATCGACATATCCCCGACATAAACATGTATATATAACAGTAATATATATATATATATATATATATGTGTGTGTGTGTGTGTGTGTGTGTGTGTGTGTGTGTGTGTGTGTGTGTGTGTGTGTGTGTGTGTGTGTGTGTGTGTGTGTGTGTGTGCATGCGTTCTGTATATGTTGCAAAGCTATTCCTAATAAGTGACTTACGTGTCATATATTGTTATATATATATATATATATATATATATATATATATATATATATATATATATATATATATAATATTAATATTAATATGAATATATATATACATATTATATGATATCACACATATTATATGATTTCACACATATTATATGATATCACACATATTATATGATATCACACATATTATATGATATCACATATATTATATGATATCACACATATTATATGATATCACACATATTATATGATATCACATATATTATATGGTATCACACATATTATATGATATCACACATGTTATATGATATCACACATATTATATGATATCATATATATTATATCATATCAGACATTATTATCTGAAGTAGATTAATTACGTTTTAGAGGTTTCTCTCATTTCAATTTTCCCCAAACCGGAAGTTGTTAGACGACATGACACCGATGTCCATCTTGTCAATATAACAATATGATAACGAACTAGGATTTGTTTTCTTCGTAACTGCCAAATGATAGAATTTAAGTGCGGGAAAGTTGTTGATTAAATGTGATTTGTAATTGTCTTTTGCCCAATCGGGGTTACCTGTATGTATTAGAAAAATGAAGTACTGTTCTATCACCAATAATAGATTTATTATAATGGGACGAGAGAACAACTGTCCAATGGCCCTAAAAGGTTTAGGGCAAGAACACTGGTCTCCAATGGGCTAAAGTCTATGGATCGACAGAACATTATTCTCCACTGGGCTAAAGTCTATGGGCCAACATAATATTGGTCTCCACTGGGTTAAAGTCTATGGACTGAAAAAGATTGGTCTCCATTTGGCTAAAGTCTTTGGGTCAACGGAACATTGGTGTGCACTGGGTTAAAGTCTATGGACGGACAGAACATTGGTCTCCACTAGGCTAAAGTCTATGGGCTGACAGTCTATGATAACCAAATAACAGGAGTTCGGACATCAGCCTTTTTTCCTCTTTTCCGTTCAGCAATTACGAGCTCTTTGTTCCTGGAAGATTTCTTCATTTCTCGATGGATCAACTTTTTTCCCGTTTACTGCCTCAACGTTGTAAATACTTCTACAATTACATGTCGGATGGGAATTACTTAACGTGTACTAAGAGGAGAAGAAAATAACACGATGTTAAAATATTTGATCGGACTAAATAAAGTCGGTGCATATCTTGTATCTGGGTTAATGACGTGACGGTATTGACAGTGTTACTTTACCTAGATTCTGACGCGTAGTTTCGTGTGTGCGTGTGTGTGTGTC
>JAODUP010000401.1:300000-345000 GCA_025642065.1 Paralvinella palmiformis
AGAAACCTGATGTAGGCAACATTCATCAACAAATGTTTATATAACCGGACCGCTCGGGGGGGGGGGGTGATTTGTGTAGGTTGGTCGAGAATCCGGGTATTCTAGCGGTCAACCAAATTTAGGTCAGATACTGCAGACGCTGTGCTATGGCGGTGATGGAGAGAATTGTCGCATTTAGCTATAATTAAGCCCTTCTTTTCAGCGGCTTATTTTCTAACTGATTTCTCTTTTATTCTCGATTAAACGTGAAAACATATATTTAGCAGTGTTGTGATTTTATTTACTTCGTTTATATGCATTATTCGATTGCCGCAATTCCGCTTTATATTAAAAAAAGACAAGCCATGTAGGCGTTCACCGCATAAACGTTCATTCCAGCAACATCTCGTCGGATGTCTGACTGATGAAATTCATCGCTCATAAATTGACGATTGTTTTTGTCGGATTTTAAATGAATACGTGTCGAATCAGCCCGACGACACAATGGCCAGAAATTGACAAAAATTGCGCAGTTTTTAAGCTTCGCACTTCTTGACGTCATGATGAACAGCGACAACGCCCAGACCGAACGTTTATAGAAGAGAGTTAATATTTATGCCCACTGCACACAGACGAAAAAGGGCCCACTATATATTATAGTTTGTATAGATTGACCGCAGGTTTACTCTCCAAAGACCGGTTAGTTTATGGTCAATAAAACAAGTGTAAAAATTGGTAGAAAAAAAACCCCGCCATACAACACGCCATCGCCACTTGGGTACACGATAACTTCAGGACGAACCGGGTTCGGCCTGTTCATTTCGTCTCGGGTTAATAAATGTAAACATCGCCGTTTTACGGCAAATTATGCGCAAACGGCGGGCTAAATGGGCCGAAAGATCAAATGCAATGAGCCGACATGCACGGAAGATGCAAAATCCTTCAGATACAGCCCAACCGGGATTTGAACCCGGATGGTGGATATCTGTGGCCGAGCTCTGCCTCAAGTTGGGAGACGAACAAATCTCGTCCCGCGTTAGTGAAATATTCTAGGCGAAATAAATCTCGAATAGATTTCCTGTTCCCATTGCATGGCCTTTTCTTTCCGAGTTTCGGTGCTGCGCGAATATACCGGTGTCGTTCGTGAATTTGGTAAATTGGACCAAAACTTAATCGGGACAAAGAAATACAAAATTGAAACAAAAATCATCAGATAGTCGTCTGATTTGGCTTAAAGTTGCTCAGAAAATGGCACCCTCGGTTTTCTTCTTCTGTTGACCTGTTCCACACTGAATCAAGCTAAGCAATAAATACATATACCTGGAAATGTCTTAAAAATACGTTGGAAATAAATTAATTATAAACGTTCTTCATAAATACGTGGTCTTTTTAATACAATATTCTCTCCATTTTCAAATACAGACACAATACAAACGATAGGTATTTTCGCCTACATTCTCAATGTTCAGATAATATTGCAGAGATTTCTCCGAGGACAACTTCTTAATCCAATTTTAAACATTCTGATTAATTAAAATTTTGGCTAATCGAGAGCTATCTAAATGAGATTCTTTTTTTTGTCCTGATTCATGACCGGGTTCTTCAAGAACTTTATAATTAAATTGTGCTATTGTTGGGGGGTTTTCTTGGCGATGGACAATTATGGTTCATCTTGAACATAGATTGACAATATAATTTATAGCAGTTTTTCAACCGTTAGGTCTAAGGATCCGAACCGTGAAGGCGAATAGCGATCGCTGGATATCATTGTTAGTATATAATCAACGGATGAGAAATAGTTTGTTCGTTTGTCTGCGTGTTTGTCTGCGTGTTTGTCTGTCTGTCTGTCTGTCTGTCTGTCTGCCTGTTTATCTGTTTATTTTTCTGTTTATTTTTCTGTTTGTCTGCCTGTTTATCTGCCTGTTTATCTGACTGTTTGTCTGTCTGTTTGTTTATCTGTTTGTTTATCTATTTATTTGTATATATGTATGTTTGTTTGTTTGTTTGTCTGCCTGTTTATCTGTCTGTTTGTCTCCAGTTTGTTTATCTGCCTGTTTGTCTGTTTGTTTGTTTATTTGTTTGTTTTTCCAGTTGCATTTCCATTGTGTGTGGTGGGGGGTGCCGGGAGAGAATTATGATTTTAATCTATAATTTTATAAATAACCTCAAATGTCGTGTAAGTCAATTCCTGTAAAATATCAATAAATCAGTAGAAATTATCTACAGTCATACAAATCACTGACACCTTTCTGTTCATCGAATGTTAAACATAAAAACATCATGTTTACGTTAATAAACCACTTTATTTAAACTCCATCGTTAGCCGTCATAATAAAATAAGGATAAGTGAGTGAGTGAGTGAGTGAGTGAGTGAGTGAGTGAGTGGGTGAGTGGTGGATGGGTGAGTGAGTGAGTGAGTATAATATTTAGTCTCAGAGATGGTCACAGTTGGAGCCGAAATTCCGACCGGCGATTCCCTTGGTAAACATTCCACTGAGACCGGTATAAGTTGGATCCGAACCCGAACAGTTACAACGAAGCGTTCCTAACACTACGCAAGCTTAACACCCTTTAGTACCAGAGCCAGTGAATGGTTTAGTGACCTTCTGCTTTGGTCAGACCTGAAACATACCACTAAAAGAAAGGTGACTCTATAAATAAACATCACGCAAATACAGCTGTTATTGGGATTCGAACCCCAATCTGGTGGTTTACAGCGCAACACTTTAACCACGTCACAACAACATCGTAGCGCACTAATATATATATATTTTTAGTTTAGATACAAACCATTTCTAGTGAAATTAATAATTATATGATCTGTAATGGACAGTGGTTGATCATCATTTTTATCAATATGTCTTTGAAACAAACAATCAACAAAGGTGTGTACTTGATGACCTTACTGAACCATTTTGTTTGTTGATAAAAATTTATTTTTTTATAATTATTAATACACAATTTTTGGCATCTGTCTCATCCATCACTAAAGGCTCGGGGAGCTGTAATTTACCAACCGAAAACAACTCCACTCCCCCAGGGGTATGCTGAACAGCTAATCTGTCAGGATATACTCGATCGGGTAGTTAGAATTTATGGAATTACGTCACTTCCAACAACAATAACTCCGCTTGGCTCCGAAATTGATAGTGGTTAAAGTATGCGCCGAAACCCCAAGGGGAGAACACCAAAAACACTTTTATTTTTAATTTTGGCCATTTACAGGGGTAACCACGCTGCCAAAGAAAAGTCTCTCTCTCTCACTCTGTGTGTGCGTGTGCGTGCGTCTGTATGTGTGTGCGTGTGCCGGTGTGTGTAATTTCATAGGTTTTCATAATTTAAAAACTATCACCACTTATATCACTAATAGAATTTTCAATTATATTACCATTTGCATTAAAACCTATTACCATTATTCACCCCAAATTTTATATATATATATATATATATATATATCATTATACTATCAATCACTATATATATATATATATATATATATATATATATATATCACAACTAGTGCCATCCCTTATAACACCCGTTATATCATACAATACCAGTATTAGATACCTGCCATGCCGCCATTTTGTCAATAGACAGCCAAAGTTCCATCATAATTCTGACAAAACTAATCTTGTTTTGGTCTTACATCATGCCGTCATCTTGTTCTATTGTTAGACAACAAACGCTAATATTGGATAATATTTTAACAATAACAATAACAACAAGGAAAATAACAATAACAATAATTATAATACATTATTTTAACAACAATAATAATGATGACAACATTAACAATAATAAGAATAATTATCCTGTTTCAATAATTATAATTCCTTTGTTTTACCGAAAAACGATCTTGGTGATACCACGTGATCAATATGTTGTCACATCACGTGGGGTGTAACAATGTAAGGAATTCTCTTTCTCTCTCTCTCTCTCTCTCTCTCTCTCTCTCTCTCTATATATATATATATATATATATATATATATGTGTGTGTGTATAAAATTATATATATATATATATATATATATATATATATATATATATATATATATAGAGAGAGAGAGAGAGAGAGGGGGGGGAGAGAGAGCTGTAACGCTGAGTATAATAATGCAAACACTTCCCCTCCCCTTCTCTCACCTTGTCTTTCTCTCCATCTCTCTCTCTCTCTCTCTCTCTCTCTCTCTCTCTCTCCCCCCCCTTCTTTTCTTCCGTGTTTTGTTTTTTTCTCTGAAATCAATTTACATAATGATATAGTTTAGAGGGGAGAGACTGAAGCCAGACACTCGCCATATCTCAACCTGGTTAATGTGGCGAGAAATGGTATTATCGCCCAGCCGCTAGGTGACGGCACCGTCGAGACCGGAAGTGGTGACCTGGTTGATGAGTACTACGTCATCGTGATCGGTTAGATGAGCGATAATAGAATACTTTGTCGGAGATCATCCATTGTGTAGCCGGCTGACTGAGATAGAGCGCTTAATGTTGATGATGATAGACTATTTGCTGGAACAGTCACCCTGGATCAGGAATGTCTGGATACACCCATAAGGACAGTCATATCAGACAACGTAAAACTGTTTTCATTCAGTCATATCAACAATCAAACCCGATAGTATCAACTCTCATGATACCGTCATATCGAGACTCACACCAGGCAGTCACACCAGGCAGTCATACTAGGCAGTCATACTAGACAGTGACACTAGACAGTCATACTAGATAGTCACACCAAACAATGTAGAAGTGTCTGGCATCGAGATTCACGAATCGTGAATACAACGCCTGGGAGATTCATCAGGGTACTTAATACAAAGAAACGACTTTTGTTCACTTTATGACTAAATCCAGTCTCAGTATTTGGGTTGCGTGCTTGCTTGTCTGTGAATAGACGAATGTTAGCATGTTTGTCTGTCCGTCTATCAGGTTGTTTGTCTGCTTGTCTGTCTATCTGCCTGTGACCTATGACTGGAATATAAAAAATAAACAGAATATGTACAAAAAGCAGTAACTCCTCTATTTTCCATCTAAATCTAAACTTATATAATTATAAAATATTATCGATCTTATCAGTGACCATTTGTTGTGTGTGTGTGTGTGTGTGTCTGAAGACAATAAAAGCCACTTGATCCATGTCCCTACTCAATAATGACTAAGTTGTTCCTGTATCCAGCCATATTATTGACTAGATAGTTCAATTGATACTGATAAACGTACGTTATGGTTTTGACTCAATTCCTCTCCTGTCGTGTCGTTCTTCTGGATACCAAAGAAATCCGGAAAGAAGGGTTTTATCAAAGAACACTTTAAATCGAATTTTACTGTTTATAGATCCAGATTCTCCAGTCGACCGTGATAAAGTTATGGATCAGCAAGATCAAGTCGGAGTCAATAAGTCTGAGCATTTACTAAATCCAGATTATTATTATTATCAGATTATTATCATCATCATCATCATCATCAGTCTTCGAAATATTTCAATTAACTATAGATCCATATCTATATTAGCCATACATCAGGATTTAACTAGTTACCGGCCTAGATCCGTGTTAGTGATATCTCAGGATCAGCCGTGCCAGAGGCCTAGATCCATGTCAGTGATTTATCAGGATTCCCTTAGTTATAAAACAAGATCCATATGAGCGATAATTACGGAGCACCTGTTGTTAACAATTGTAAACAATGAACTTTGAACATAATTTGTTCGTGTTCACTGTCTACAGCTAGCTCCACCTAGCGGAGATCCAGTGATGTTTTTAAATCTCCAGACGGCAGCACTACGAATCTGCTGAGCTACGATCGCGTTTCTTTCCCAAAATAGTTGTCTAACACAAGATAACTATTAACAAAACACAAACTTCTGGATCGCTATAACATATGATCTCAGTTCTGGCAGCTGTCTTTGTCTTTTCAAGTGCGCACATTGAACGGAAACTGCGCACCATCCAGCTGTCTAGCCGTTTGGCAACGGCGTGTTACTGGCGTGAAAATAGACGGATCTGTTAATAAAATGTCTATTTCTATTGCCAAATAAATAAGTCGGCCATAATCACGTGAAAACTGTTAGCCCCATATATATATATATATATATATATATAAATACCCGCTGTGTACCGAATGTAATAAATGTGGAAATAAATCTTTCATCACACCCGCACACACGCGCGCGCGCGCACACACACACACAGAGAGAGAGAGAGAGAGAGAGAGAGAGAGATACACACACTCACACACACACACCATTCACCAATCTGTACTCCAGGCCGTATAATGCTAACCCTATACTACCCCTTTCTGTCGGATGTATCATCCGGTAATCGCATTTCTCGAGACAGTAGTGTCTCGGCCATTGATCCCAGCTCTGACCAACAAACAGCGACGCCGAACAAAGAACATTAGTTATACGAACGCCACGCGGCAACGGCACCATGACCCACGATATAGTACATACACGCACAATTATACCCGATCTTGGTATGAAATATTTAAGATTATAAACATAACGCCATCCCAATATCCCGAGGAAGTGTTTGTTGGCCATGATTCAGCACATTGAGATGCGACCAATTCCTTGAATTTTTTTCTATCGAAATAGTCTTAAGTATGTTAACAACTCCAGCTGTTATACTAGCGCTAGACGGTGCGGAATATGTGTTTGAGAACGAGGCTAGGCGAGTCGAAAAGCAGCTCTAAAGACAGTCGTTTGGTTTACATCGTCCTGCTTTTTACATCGTCACCTGGTGATGGCTGTTATTGTAACTGGGCCGGGTTTACATAATACCTGTCTCTCTGCCCGTCTGTCTAAGTCTGTCTGTCTGTCTGTCTGTCTGTCTGTCTGTCTGTCTGTCTGTCTGTCTGTCTGTCTGTCTGTCTGTCTGTCTGTCTGTCTGTCTGTCTGTTCTGACAGGACACACCATAAGTTGACTTTATTGCCCGATTTGAATATTTGTTTTATTCAACAATTCTATGAATGAGTGGGTAAATGGGTGGTTGATTGATTGATTGAGTGCTTGGTTGAGTGAGTGAGTGAGTGGATGAATGAGTGAACAAATTCGCTGTTTAATCTCGACCCAGTCCTAAGACTCACCCCTGTTACTCTGCACACAAACGAGATGATACGATTAGGCCGAAGACTTTTGTCGAAGCATCAGACAACCAAACACAGGCGAGAGTCATCTCTAAAATTTTAAAGCCCCCACGGCAATACCAATTACCATTATTATCAACTCACGATATTACGAGCCGACAAATTCGCATCTTAAATGGGCTGAAAGAGTACGAGTTCAAAGGGGAATAGACCCCGTGATCGGTGAATGAAGAACCAGCGCCTTATCTCTCGGCCATCGAAGTTTATGGTACAAAAATCCAACACACGATCATCTCGTAGACAGATGGCGGCGTCTCGTGTCGTAGACTGGGGCGGGGGGAGGTACGTATTGGAAGGAATGGCTGTTCTTACCCAGACTGCACTACGCCATGGAACCGACCAATCAGCAACGCCAATAGAGCAAGACGGCGGAAATTGCTGACGTCATCACCGATATATGTCAACAAAACGTACAGGTATTGCTCCCTAAATATCGACGTTTATGGACGAGGGAGGTGGAGATGGGGCGTTGTTGTTATAAAGAACATTTATTAGTCAATTTGGCTTCCTCGGTAACTTACTCAAGTCTGTTGTTTACATCTGTCAGCATTAAGCTCATAGGCCAATAGATCTAATAGACAATTGGCGTATTCGAACCGAGAGCCTGATACCATCTAGTCGAATAGCAGCTTAGCCACGGCGAGATAGAGAGTCTTCTTTCAGATTGCCTTATTATCGCCCCATTATCATTTTCCTTTATTATCGCCTCATTATCATTTCCCTTTGTTATCGCCCCATTATCGTTTCATTTATTGTCGCCCCGTTTCGTGCACTATTTACGTTATTTGAAGTGACGTCATTTCTGCGTTTAGAGTTGTTGTTGTTGTTTAGATCGAGAGCCAACCCCTGGGAAAACAGATCCCACAAACACAGCCATGAGCCCGATTCGACCCCAGAAGCGGGAGGTTTGTAGCTCAGTGCTCTAACAACTGCGCTAACGGAGGCGCCCGCGTCTGGAATCGGATCTCGGGTCTAACTCTGTTATGGAACTGTGTTCTTGAATGTTTTGTTTATCCTCAACATTCGTTATAACCGACATTTATAAGTCACATCCCCGAGGAATTACCCTTCCCCGAGGAAGTAGCACGAATAAGTCGAAGGCCTTCGCCGAACGATGAAACATCCGCTGCATCCGGACCACGTTCTGATTCGATCCCGCAATTCCACCGCCAACTCGTCTTAAGCCGGCGTCGCTAAGTAGATCGTCGGAAACGAAATTGTTGTGTATTAACTAATTAAATTAGAAGATGGCGTAGATTGTTGTCTTCAGACCATTTCGTAAATTAAAATATATAAACATCTCTTTCTGTATTATATCCTGATTCGACGGTTGGATTATACTCGGCGCGTTCGTAATATTTTCCAGCCCCCGTACATTATTATAAAGCTGTTCATCTGAAATAATACACTCCGTGGCTTACATTGCCGTCGTGATGCCGTTTGAGTATATCTGCGTGTGTAATCATGTACTGTAGATCAGTTCAATTTGGCGAACACGAAATAATGGCGAAAATATTTTCCGTCGCTAAAATATGACGTTGTACAGTACTTCGTATGACGTCCTGAAATCGTTGCTTTGGCTAATACACCAAACGTGTGTTATATTATCGTTTATTCAATAATCGTATATACAACAGAACACGTATTTCACGTTTTCTACGTTTATTCGCAAACGCCCAACACAACTTACATTTATTTATTTTATTAACATGGTAAACACTAGTAGAGTCATTACATATGGAGCCAATGATCGCGTCTGCTTCATATTTGCTTATTGGCTGGTGAATAAAGGCGTGTTTTTAAATGCGTTTTTCTCCGTGAATGGCCTAGGAAACAAAGCGAAAAATCAACTTCCTAGTAAAGCCAAAATTCGCCAATTTGTCCTGTGGCTCACTTGTCCAAAATGACGAATTCGCCATTTTCTTCCTTGCGACCAAATTAGACCTATCTACAGTATTTAAAATGAACCGCTGCCGCCGATGGGGCTGAGTTATTTAAGCTTCGTACTTATGACCGACTCAGGAATAGGAATGCTGTTCCGCATCGCGAGTAGCCAGCGCCATTTATTTAACAAGACTCGTCGCGTATGATTCACTTGAGTCAGTTGTGTGCGTATGTGTGTGTGTGCGTGTGTGTATATGTATGGGTGGGTTGGGGTGTGTGTGTGTGGGGGGGAGTAGAAGCGTGTTACCCCAAGCCCGGTTCTTTCCCGTCTGCGCCATCACTTCAAGGCTACTTTTAATCCGCTTCTCGTAAACAACAACATCACCGCCTATTGTTTCGCTCTAACCAACAACATTGCTTGAACAACGGACGCGGATCGAATCGAGTTCGGCACAACCCCTAGGAGTTTGCCGCTTCCTTGATCCATTGTCCGGTCGCCGAAAACTTCCTAATCTTCCCATCCCGACTTCACTTCGATGGTATCTACCTTACAATTATCAGTGGCGATGTTGTATCAGAAATGTATAAGGAAAATTACAGATATGTCGTACGATGTTAGACGGGATAGCACCATTATCATGCGATCTTATGGGCACGAATTGGTTAGTTTATTCGTGCACTCCCGATCTTTATTTTGTGTCTGGCTTCTACACACCCCCCTCCCCCCAGAAGTTGCATACACTAAGAATAGCGTTTTTTGGGGGTACAGGCTGGCCCGTAAGATGATTTATCAATTAGCACTCGAATAAGTGGTCGGATGGTAAAGCGACTTATGGAGCACCTCGACATCAGGAGGCTCTAACCTCGATCGCGGTGTCACTTTCTGATTGCAGGTAAGCCGGTTTCGGCAACTGTGGTTCAGTGGAATTGTCCAAGAACGGGTTGCTCTCTCTCTCTCTCTCTCTCTGTGTAGAGAACGTCAACAAAAGTGTACGGCTTTAAAATGTTGCTACAAATAGGAGCTATTTAGGCAGTTAACTTAAACGTTTTAGCAACCACGTTGATCTGACTTGGGTGTGTTACTCTCAGGTAAGACGACTGTTGGTGATTAACTTTCCGATTTAGGGACAGGTGAGACAGTACAGAATTCAGTTGGTGGTGGTGGTGGGGGGGGGGTGGTGTGTGCGTCGACGAGGTGGAGGAAATGGCTCCCGTCGAATCGGTCACCTGATGAATAGTTCAGATTTGCAATTATCGCCCGTAATTCTGTATACAAGTACGTCTTCAACCACTCGTAAAACGCGCGCACATCCACTCGTATACACAAGATACCCATTTTCACGTTTATGAATATCTATACAAACACACACACACACATATATATATGAACAAGAGTGATGTATAGTGCACTTTATTCGTAGCAACTCAATAATACTGACCCTGGGTACAACAGAACCTCGACTTATTGAAGTCTCTATATAAAGGATAACTCCACACTTGTACATAACGACCTTCCTATATAGCCGCGGGAGCTCTGCCGGCTATTGTAATGGCCATCGATACTCTTATTATAGAGGGTTGACTGTACAGTGTCTCCGTCTTCCGGAATATTAATGGTATTATAGGTAGTCATGTTTCTTGGGGGGTTATTTATTGTTACCATGGCAACGAGCTTAATTAGTAAACGGCGATTTGTGCTGATGTTCTTTGGATAGCGTTAATGCTGGTCTTGTCTCAGTGAGAGTCTACCCCCCCCTTCCACACACACACACACACACACACACACACACACGCGTGGATACATGTAAATACCAACACCTACAATCACAGAAACGGGCCTCGAAACCCATATACAGAGATATACACGCCAATATACGGTGGCGTAGCCTTATTTGTATCGTGAGATGGCGAAGGGTATCTAGAATCCATACAACATCCCAACATATCATCGTCGAAATGGAATACTCCCCCATGTCCGGGATCTACGCCGCTGAACGTGTATATAAACAGCGATTTAATTGTGAGTACCCATGACACACACACACACACACGTACACATGCACACACAGCTGTAACACAATAATACGTAAGATACTCAGTTAAGATCCAGAACGGTGATATCCCATGTCTTCTTCCAGATCTAGGTCACCGTACAGCGCCACCTATAGTTATGGCAACATTCCAGAAAGTCCAAGCTGTGATCCAGAGGTAAACAACAATATGAAGCCAGAACACGTG
Organism: Paralvinella palmiformis; assembly: GCA_025642065.1. NCBI lineage: Eukaryota > Metazoa > Annelida > Polychaeta > Terebellida > Alvinellidae > Paralvinella > Paralvinella palmiformis. The sequence goes on from JAODUP010000401.1 coordinate 311,253, forward strand.
ATAGGATTATATACGCAAGAAGATAAAAATTGTTAAGATAAATATTAAATATCTGAGGCTGTGTTTTAGCAGTGTGTACGTACTTATGTATGTATGCATGTTGATATGAATGGATGTATGTTATATGCACATGTATGTGTGTGACTGTGTTTTAGCAGTGTGTACGTACATATGTATGTATGTATGTATGTTGATATGACTGTATGCATGTTATATGTACATGTATGTGTATGTGTGTGTTTTAGCAGTAGGTATTATGTATGTATGTATGTTGATATGACTGTATGCATGTTATATGTACAAGTATGTGTATGTGTGTGTCTGTGTTTTAGCAATAGGTATGACTGTATGTATGTTATATGTACATGTACATGTATGTGTGTGTGTGTGTTTTAGCAGTAGGTAAACTTTTCTGACTAATATAATCACAAAATGTGAATAACAAGAATAGCTACACTTGACACTGAGACGAGTAATGTCAGTAATATTATGTGTGTATATTAAAGATTTTATTAACATAGGTTTATGTGCCTTTCTATATGCGAGCGTGGGTGTGTATGTACTGATGTGTGTATGGGTACTTGCTTGTATACTTACAGGCCTAGATGTATATATATATATATATATATATACGTATGTGTGTGTACGCGTGTGTTTATTTGTGTGTGTTGGATAATACACTAGCAAAGATAACCATGAATCATGAATGCAACCTCCGGATTATTCATCAGGGTACCTATTCCATTGAAGTGATTTTCTTGTTGAGAGCTGTAACATAGGTGTTGAGCTATGTTGTTGAACTGTAGCCTTCAGCTATAGAAAACATATATACGTCATCATGTGTGAATGTGACGAATGACGTATTGTAATTGTTGGTTTAGTAAATAAAAACAGATATAACTAACGTCCAACATAAGCTCGGTGCGTTACATAAACATTATATAAACATTATATAACCGTTACATAAACATCGTATAAACGTTTATACGAACGTTATTTCAACGTCACATCAACGTCATATAAACGTTATCTAAACGTAATATAAAAACGTTATATAAATATTACTGAAGCTAGTCTCCGTCAAACTGCTGGCAATATTTCTTTAACTGAACAAAGCCAGCTGATATGATCTTTGTGTGATAGTAACCGATTTTTTGCAGTAGTTTACTAATTTCGTTTTCATATCTGTTTTCGCCAAACTTCAAAGTGACCTTCATGGTCCTCATTGGCAAATGGTATATTGTGTCATTTAAAAAAAAATCTAACTTTAAGTTAATTAATCGTTTAAACAATTTATACAGCTGGATAAAGAATGACATAAACGCATCAACATTTCCTAACCAATGTTTTATTATAAACGCGTCAAGATTTATAAATCAATGTTTTATGATAAACAGGTCAACATTTCCTAATCTATGTTTTATTATAAATGTGTCAACATTTCGTAATCAATGTTTTATTATAAACGCGTCAACATTTCCTAACCAATGTTTTATTGTAAACGCGTCAAGATTTATAAATCAATGTTTTATGATAAACAGGTCAACATTTCCTAATCTATGTTTTATTATAAACGTGTCAACATTTCGTAATCAATGTTTTATTATAAAGGCATCAACATTTCCTAATCAATGTTTTATTATAAACGCATCAACATTTCGTAATCAATATTTTATAATAAACGTGCCAACATTTCCTAATCAATGTTTAATTATAAATGCGTCAACATTTCCTAACCAATGTTTTATTATAAACGTGTCAACATTTCCTAATCTATGTTTTATTATAAACGTGTCAACATTTCCTACTGTATGTTTTATTATAAACGTGTCAATATTTCCTAACCAATGTTTTATTGTAAACGCATCAACATTTCCTAATCATTATTTTATTATAAATGCGTCAACATTTCCTAATCAATGTTTTATTATAAACGCATCAACATTTCGTAATCTATGTTTTATTATAAACGTGTCAACATTTCCTAACCAATGTTTTATTATAAACGGTCAACATTTCCTAATCAATGTTTTATTATAAACGCATCAACATTTCGTAATCTATGTTTTATTATAAACGTGTCAACATTTCCTAATCTATGTTTTATTATAAACGTGTCAACATTTCCTACTGTATGTTTTATTATAAACGTGTCAATATTTCCTAACCAATGTTTTATTGTAAACGCATCAACATTTCCTAATCATTATTTTATTATAAATGCGTCAACATTTCCTAATCAATGTTTTATTATAAACGCATCAACATTTCGTAATCTATGTTTTATTATAAACGTGTCAACATTTCCTAACCAATGTTTTATTATAAACAGGTCAACATTTCCTAATCAATGTTTTATTATAAACGCATCAACATTTCGTAATCTATGTTTTATTATAAACGCCTCAACATTTCGTAATCAATGTTTTATTATAAACGTGTCAACATTTCCTAACCAATGTTTTATTATAAACAGGTCAACATTTCCTAATCAATGTTTTATTATAAACGCATCAACATTTCGTAATCTATGTTTTATTATAAACGCCTCAACATTTCCTAATCAATGTTTTATTATAAACGTGTCAACATTTCCTAACCAATGTTTTATTATATACGCATCAACATTTCCTAACCAATATTTTATTATAAACGCGTCAACATTTCCTATTTAATGTTTTATTATAAACAGGTAAATATTTCTTTATTATAAACGTGTCGACATTTCCTAACCAATGTTTTATTATAAACGTGTCAACATTTCCTAACCAATGATTTTTTATAAACGCATCAACATTTCCTAATCAATGTTTTATTATAAAGGCGTCAACATTTCCTAATCAACGTTTTTATTATAAATGTGTCAACATTTTGATAATTTTCAATTTCGGAGTTGAATTCGTCAAGTAAGACATTGTCATAATTACTATCACCGTGAACTTAATGTCGTTGTAAGGCAGAGTCGCTAACAGGAATTGGGAAAAGATCAATTGTTTATTTCAGATGTATGAACTAAACATGAACAAGATGTCTTATTGGTTTGGCTGTCTTAATATCTGTATATGTATTTTGCTGCCTTAACGTGGAATTGTAGTTATTAAATGATTGATTGACTGACACATTTTGATAAATAGTGGGATAGCAAGGCGGATGGATAAATAGGTAGGTGGATTGATGGATGGATGGATGGATTATAAACATCTAAATATCGGATATGATATAGCTTTCAATAATACATGTCGTGGTTTTGTGCTGGATAGGTTTTTATACGTTTATCGTGCTTGTGCCATACATGTGTTTTAACTGTGATATACGTTCGTGGTACCTATGCCATACCTGTGCTGCAAGTGTTGTGCATATTTGTCGTACCTGTGCTATATCTCTCCTATGCCTTTCCATTGCCTGGTATACTTACGGCAGCGGCATTCTTCACGTTCCAGTAACTGCTGTACTCCCAGCAATGGGAAGTTAAATACACAAACAAAAGTCACAAGTGTTACACGGTCTCAGGATCCTTTTCAGGATCCTGAACTAGTTCACACAAATAAAGATATCTAATAGGAAGGTGCCAGATATTGACCTACCTTTATGTTATTAGGTCAGTTATATCATTTACATATAGCGACCTATTTTAATATAACAGTGTCCGGGATGAGGGTTTCATGGACGTCATGGCTTATGGATCACCCGGAGGAAGCCTCCTTCCAGATATCCAGATCCAGACGATGTGTACTAAGGCAGCCGGAGATAGATCCTGATTGCTGGCTGGCCTAAGATGGCATTCCACAATTCAGTTCAGCTGATCCGGATAGTTCTGACGTCATATATATATATATATATATATATATATTAGTATGGGACGCGTATAACAGTTATTTGTTCACACACAAACATGCGCGCGCGCGCGCATGCACGCACGCACACACAGTAGAGTACTTTATATAAAACACTCAAGAGGAAGTACAGAACAGAGAGTAGTGAAAGTAGAGTAAATCGGATGGAGTATTGTGATCAAAGGTCTAGAGTAATATAAGTGGAGTATTGTAGGTGAAGTACTATGGTAGAGTAGTGAAAGTAGAGTACTGTGGATGGGTTCCTATGGGTAGAATATCTACGTTGTTTAGTATCTTGGAGTACTCTTACTTATGAGGGGCTAGTATATCAGAATACTATGGAGTACTACTATATAGTAGAGTATTCGGGAACCTTTTCTAAAGATTCGCACATTCACACTCCTCACCAGACTACTTCAGCCATTACTTCCGCTACTACACCCTTCCACGTATCCTACTCCTTCCCACACACCACTTCCAGTCACTTATCCCATTCTCCCCCAATCCATTCCCACTCCCTCCCACATCTCCCACTCAATCCAACATTCACCGCAATTCTCCCCCCATCTTCCATACACGGTATAGAGCGGTATACAGATTCCTGTTGGTTGTCCGTCATTGTTGTGGTCACGTGTTACATGCACGTGACTTCTCGCTATCCACTTCCGGTTACAGATTGTTCTACAATCCGTTGATGTCTGCTATTGATTCTGGATCAGAGAATGATCCAGAATGTAAAGAGGTGGAAATAGACGACATCCAGACGACTGGCTGCTCCCTCCATCTCCTCTCATATCATAGGGATCAGAAACTGTATCCCGGACAAATAGGTCACGTGATTAACCCTAGCTTACTGAGTATCGATCCGGATATGGAAGGAATGTCTGACTACAGTCTAATGTTTGACAACAACATAGAGTATAAAGTCTAAATACAGTATAATGTATTACTACGGTATAATGATTGACTACAGTATACAGTATAATGACTAATACCGGTATACTGTATGGCTGTAATATAATGTCTGAGAACGGTACAGTGCCTAATCACAGTATAATATCTAACTACAGTGTGATGTTTCACATACTGTATTGTATATAATCTGACAACAGTATAATACTTGATTACGGTATAATGTTTGACTACAGTATATTGTCTGGCTACAGTATATATTGTGACTACAGTATAATGTATAGTTACAGTATAATGTCTACTTACAGTATAATGTCTGGTAGAGTATAATTTGTGACTGCAGTATAATGTCTACTTACAGTATAATGTCTGGTTACAGTATAATGTATGGTTACAGTATAATGTCTAGTTATAGTATAATATTTGGTTACAGTATAATGTCTACTTACAGTATAATGTCTGGTTATAGTATAATGTATGGTTACAGTATAATGTCTGGTTACAGTATAATGTCTAGTTATAGTATAATATTTGGTTACAGTATAATGTCTACTTACAGTATAATGTCTGGTTACAGTATAATGTCTGGTTACAGTATAATGTCTAGTTATAGTATAATGTTTGGTTACAGTATAATGTCTACTTACAGTATAATGTCTGGTTACAGTATAATGTATGGTTACAGTATAATGTCTGGTTACAGTATAATGTCTGGTTATAGTATAATATTTGGTTACAGTATAATGTCTACTTACAGTATAATGTCTGGTTATAGTATAATGCCTAGTTATAATATAATATTTGGTTACAGTATAATGTCTGGTTACAGTATAATGTCTAGTTATAGTTTAGTGTCAACTTACAGTATAATGTCTGGTTACAATATAATATCTGGTTACAGTATAATATCTGGTTACAGTATATTTTGTGACTACAATATAATATCTGGTTACAGTATATTTTGTGACTACAGTAAAATGTCTTGCTACAGTATAATGTTTGGTAGAGTATAATTTGTGACTACAGAATAATGTTTAGTTACAGTATATAAGTAAAAAGAGACAAATATGACAAAATTTTTTAATATTCCGGATTATTTCCAATTGTATCCTGACCTGATCCATATTATAATATTAGCCGTAATTAGGTCAGCATCTTCAGTTTGGACAATATTATTTCTTTTATACTATTTTATCAGACAATTCGACACGTCACTTCCGCTCACGTGATCCTCATTCTAGGAAAATGATGGCGCATCACTTCACCCCTAACACGTCACTTCAGGATCGGTTCACGAGAAGATACTAGTCGCTTATTTAAAGAGCGTTTCCTAATCAGTTATGGGCGCCTCCGCGGTCTAGCTGGCAGCGCGGTCGGCCACTGATCCGAACCAGCTGAGTTCAAATCTCGGCGTTGGCATCTCCGAAGGGTGTTTCATCTTTCACTTCGCCCCATTACCTCGCTCGGCCTAATTAGCCTATCTCGTGCACTAAAGCGGCCGGAAAACATCTCAAACATCTAGCCTAATACATTACGGTCTCCTAGAAAGAAATATATCTCGTCTGCTACAAAAATATTTGTTTGTTTGTTATTTATTAGAAGTTCTACAAACGTAAAATTTGAAATTTGTTTGTTATTTATTAGAAGAATGGATGCCACGCCAAACTTCCCCGAGACGTAGGTATTCCTGATGATATCTGACTGGATCCATATATCCTGCCATTTATCCCGGGAAAAGTCATTTCGCCAAAATATAATCGTTTGGTGAGAAAGGTTTTCCAGATGTGTGAATGTCGAAGGATGAACCGTGATTGAACTGTGATGGACAAGAGAATACTATCATTTGAATAGTTTTATCCCATTCTGAAATATACGATTCTTTATTGACAATATAAATAAGGATAATTTCAACTATTCGATGTTTTCAAGTAATCAGATATTATTGGACATTAATGACGTTATAATACGTAGCTATTTTAATTGCGATTACGCCAATAGTCAGGCCATTGGCATCCATCAAGAACCAAGAAGGACATTCCTATGAATATTCGGCTCCGTCCGTTTTCGCTCGGCATCTTCTGCGCGCGGAAGAATCCTGTACTGCTGTCATTAATATGTGTGTGCGCATGTGTGTGTGTGTGTGTATGTGGTGTGTGTGTGTGTGTGTGTGTGTGTGTGTGTCCACCCTCCGTGTGCCAATTGTATTAAGCATGCCCCCATAATCTACCGTATAATTAATCAGCCACCTGGCAGTTGGCTGAAAGTGATCCGCGCAAGCCGAAACTGATAACGCCGTCTCTATCAACAAAAACGCTTAATTTGTATAAAACTCGCAAAATATGAGTGAATTATCCGAGAAAAAATATTATTGGCCAACCCAGAATTGCTTTACATAATCCAAGAATGTCTACCTGGCCTAGCTAGTAGTTCAGCTGGTCAAGAACCTCTAACACCCGGGTTCAAATCCCAACCGGGCTATGTCTCAAGGGTGTTTCATCTTTGAGTTCGTCCCATAACCATTGGAGGTCGCACGGTGCATTTAATCTGCCGCGTGCAGAAATGCGGCCGTAAATGAGGTTCGATTCAACGTAATTAGCCATTCACAAAATTTCTAAATTAACCCCATTTCCAGGTGGTACTCGTACTGAAAATACACACACAAACGGCGTTCAATAAATCGAAACTACTTCCTTTCTTTACAAATATAGTAATGTTTATTGCGAATTAGAGACAAACGTGTCCTTGGTATAATAAAATACATGTTGATATATGTTTTGAAGAAATGCAATTGATTACATTGATTGATAATTGATCGATTGATTGATCCAGATTACCAAACTTTCTTCCACCTAGAGCTAACGTGGACTACGAATGAATAAATAACAAAAATGCGTGTAAATAGTTTAATAAAATAAAATGCGCAAATAAACATCAACAGAGTGGATGATATTAGGTCAAATTTAAGACGTCCTGGCTTTCAGTTGATGATATTGTTTAGAATCTCTCTGAGGCCGAGATTATGTTTATATAGAATAAACAGAAGATGCATATTTTGTTCGCTCAATATTGGGGGACAGTCATTCAGGCTGATGTAAAATTAGTCAGGCCCATGCACAGTCAGCCATACTGATGTATATTTAGTCGAGCTGGTGTACAGTCAGCCAAGCTGATGTATATTTAGTCAGGCTGATGTACAGTAAGCCAAGCAGATGTATATTTAGTCGAGCTGATGTACAATCACCGGCTGATGTATATTTAGTCAGGTTGGTGTACAGTCATTAGCTGATGTATAATTAGTCAGGCTGATGTACAGTCATCAGCTGATGTGTATTTAGTCAGGCTGATGTACAGTAAGTCAAGCTGATGTACAGTCAATCAAGCTGAACACATTGACTTTGGCTGGAGTACGGTCACGTGGCTGATATACTGTTAAGTGTTTGGCCTGTAGTTGAGCGTCTAATGTACAGTCAGGTAGCTCATGTACAGTCAGGTAGCTCATGTACAGTCAGGTAGTTGGTGCATAGTCAGGTGACTGGCATACAGTCGGCAATAATCAATAACTGTAACAGATAATATCACACCCAAGCTCCGATATCATAATATCTGACTGTGTGTTACCTGTATTATATGTCATCTGTCAATCAATGTTACCGAAATGGCAATGTGAAAAGTGCTACCACTCTCTCTCTCTCTCTCTCTCTCTCTCTATATATATATATATATATATATATATAATATATAATATAAATATAATACAGTGCACCTAATGGCGCCGAATATATTCTAAGGAAATCTAAAATCTTCCATTATATATATATATATATATATATATATTACACACACACACACACACACACACCGGGAACCTCTTATCTGTAGAAGCCCAATTAAACGTTCATTTTTATATATTGATTGTGATAAGCACACATCTAGAGATCATTGTTGATATTATAGTTTTGGTGTAAATATTAAAGTGTTCGGTCAGAGCCGAGAACGATCATAAATAACATCTAGATAATATAAATACGATATTCTGACACCAAAACATGACACGTACGCAAAGCGTTAACCGTATATTATACTAAACTGTATATTTCCTACATATACATAGACGTATACAGACACACACAAACACATACCTCAAGTATCGCGTATAATTGGCTAACGGGTGTTTTATAGAGATCAATATCACCTTCCCCCGGCCCCTATTATTAGATAACCCTTATTAGTAGCCGAGGGCCATTATTATTTTAAAACCATCTATTAACATGACGCTATATGCATATCATAGCATACGTGTTTAAAGCGACAAATACATTTCTCCTTGATTAATACCGTATCATTTGAAGGCGTGTGATGTATTATCGTATATCCGGGTGAAATACAATTCCACGCAATATTAACATTAAATTGTCAATTTGGTGATTAAAGATAATAGTGTTGCACGTGAACTAACCAAAGACTTCGCTGTTTCTTTCGTACTAATTTGATTCTAAACGCAAGCGTATCGTGTACGCCGAATGTTAACAAATATCGTATTCACTCCTCCGCCGGTGAAAGGAAACCGAGCCCCGGCGGCTAATTAACTATACCCGGCGCTTATTCGATTCGACGATCAGATGCCCGGCCATTATTAAAGCCCGGCGGGCGAAGATTTAAGTTGTTGCTCCCCCTCAATCACCTGTACGCCGTACTCATCAGTCCGTAACCACGCACAGACCGACCAGTCGTACGAGTACCCTTTCTCTGTACGTACTCAAACACCGTGTACTCTCTAAGATGAGTATCGGGACACGCTTCTTCCATTATCATTAGCCTTTCCGGTCATCCTTTTCATCAGATCTAACACTTGACTTCCGGAATGAGTCTTACTTTTCTTGAAAATGGCTAGGGGTCATTGAGTACAGTATACTGACGTCGTTATTGCGCCTCGCAATATCGTTATTAAATTTTTGTAAGAAACAAATCCCCGAGTGGCGTTCTTAATCTTTAGTTCGTAGCTATTGGAATCTTCTGAAACTTATTTCAGATTTATTTCGATTTTTTTATTTCGTTTTATTTATTAACGTCGCTGTGCCTGTTTTTATTGGCTATAATTGGCTCTTTAATTTTCAATTGTTCGGTTAGCGGTATTATATTTTGTTAGCATCGTTTAGTTCGTCAGTGTTGTTCGCTTTGCTAACTTCATTTATTCTGTTAGCATTTTTATTTATTTTGTTAGTATTATTTATTTTGTTACAGTTATTTATTTGGTTAGCATCATTTACTTTGTTAGTGTTATTTATTTTGTTAGCTTTATCTCGGGTTGTGGTTGATAGACGTGATGGCGAATCAGGCGTTTAACAATGTTATACCAGAAAATAACTAACGTTTCGTATTTAACTTTGTTACACTCTTATGTAATAAAATCGGCGTTAAAAACGTGTGTGTGTGTGTGGGGGGGGGGCAGAAATGATACTTTTAATGATAAATTAGTCCAAGTTTGTGTAAGGATACGTACGTACGTGTGCATGCGTGTGTGCGTGCATGAGCGAGCTGTATGTATGTTTGGCTGGGTGTACTTGCGTAAAGAATATCGTTAACGACCAGTAACAACAGTACAGATTGCCGCTGTTCTTTCGAATTCTGTTGTTGACAAACAGTTGGTTCGGGATGGGGAGTACAATAAATAAAATCGGCAAGAAACAATAATGTAATAAATCAAACGATATCGATATACAAATACTAAAAGCGGCTTGATGGCGAATAATTAAAATGAAACATGCATAAAAACAGAAATCGGGTAGTCGAGGGGGCTACCGTCTCAAAAAGGTCAATGAGTACATTATATTGATAACATATAGGATCTGTAATGTTACGACCATTCTGTGGTGGGGGGAGGGGTGTGATTGGTTGGAACAGAAAATTACCCCAGTACCTAACCGGTACGTGTACGTGTGTCCCCGTCCATGTGTGCGTTTGACAACGTATACTCGCCAACCAAATATACCACTACCATACCAAAGCTGACGGTGTAGGTATGTAGTGCGGGCAAGAACTGTCGGTAATATTTTCAAATTTTGAAACACTGTCCAAATGTTCGCCATTCACCAACGGTGTGGTTAACACACATACATACATACACACACACACACACACAGAGATCCAGAAGAGATGTAGCCAAAAAGAGTCACGCGCTATATTGGTCTACATGTTTACACCGGTTGCGTCAGCTTGGTTTTAGCAGACCAGCAACAATTTATAGATAGTGTCATAGCCACATCATCGGCTAAAGATATACAGTGCCAAAACATCGCGTGCTTAGTTCGATTTCTTGTAGGTGTACAAATTTTGTCTGTTTGTGTGTGTATATATGTGCGAGGTCAATCAAAAGCGGCCGCGGCGTGCCTGACCTGGTTAAATTTTCAAACTGGGGAGCGTGACTGGTGATTGGCTGGGTGGTTAGGCGTGGTGTGCTCCGATTGGTTAGCGATTGTCAGCCCGGCATGCACGTGACAATCGAGACGCGGCGTGATTGGCGGTGATGGTGTTAGGAACGACTGAAAGGCAGCAGAAGACGAAACGAAAAAAAGGAAAACGTGTATTTCGCTAAACATTTAATAAACAAAATACTATAAACTTCCAAAAATAGAAACCATTTGACAGAATTCTTCTTCATGATCACCATCCATGATAATATTAGCTACGCCTTGATCATACAATGCACCTCTCTTCGCTTCTCCACTACAACATATTTAAGTCGGCTCTCTAACGAGTTAATCAATTAATTAATGAATTGTTTCATTCTAAAAATAAGTTAAAGCAAGAAACACAACTACAAACTGATAGAGGAGAACTAAAATTGGCAGCAAACACAAAAAAAACGAGAGTATAACATACAGAGATAACATGCCGTACATTAATGTTTCTATACACATAGGTGGCTACTATAAGAGATACATGGTGCCGTCCTTGATCCGTGTCATTAGGCGACACGTACACAGATATACAGGCGCGCGCGCGTGTCAATGTATCCGGGTATCCGTAGGTGACCATATATATATATATATATATATATATATTATTAAGTGACTATGAATTAAGCACATATTGTTAGTTACCCTTCCGGCTGAAGCCCGATTCTGTGACGTAACAAAATGGCGCTTTCCTCACCGAAGCGCCCGGTTAGTATGTAAGATATCGGAGGTTGGTGATGGTACTGGTGATGTGGGGCGGTGGCACGCTGCCGGTGGCTAATACTGGTACACTGGACACCGTACATCGACCAAATATATCATTATATCGAAGGACACGGACAGACACAGAAGCGACATCGGGGAATGAGATCAGACACACACACACACACACACAGGGGGGAGGAGGGGCAAGGCAGTCCAGTACCACGACAACAATACCATTAGATAGAGGGACCAGTTTTTGGTAAACATAACCAATGCCATCAGTAAATGGCTATTTGACGATAAATAATTGATCGACAGCGAACAAAACCCGCTAATACCACATCAGCCGACTCTAATATATATATATATATATATATATATATCACAGTTAGATCATTGGTACAGTACCATACTATACCATATAGTACCAGATCCAGTCATCTCTTGATTAACCAGCTCCTGATTAAACGATTCCACAAAAATAACCACATCACAATCCAGCCTACCACAGCACAACCCAAATAGCCATTCCGGCTAGATCTGGATCAAATGAACTCGTGGATCAGCAAAGCTGATTGGTGTCGGGTCGACGAATGGGTATAACCCGGATATAGCACAGTGTCTGGAACTAGACGGTACCGAACTAGAGTACCAGATCTATACATCCTATCGAAAAGGATGGATAGCCATTATGACCAACTACTGACTGCCAGGTTGATGGTGGTCTGTGTGTGTGTATATATATATATATATATATATATATTATACAGAGGGGCAGAATCGACTCCCCCCATCTCTCTAATATTATACATATTTTATACAAAGGGGTGGGATAGTTTACCCCCCCCCCAATACTCTACATTTAGCCGTTAGGGTTTCTTCCTGTAAGATGATAATCTAAGGGGTTAACGTGATGAACTCACCGACTAGACAGCCGACACGGTGTCCGGGATATGGAGAAGAGTGTAGGAGCTAGCATCCACAACGACGATCATAGTACGCATGGTTAGACCATCTGTTAATGAAGCTTGTACGAGAGAGGTTGAGGAAGGGGGGGGGAGCACTGACCAATAGACGTGATGGGAGAGTGACCGGGGTTGAGGAGGCAGGGGAGGGGGCGGGGTAGACTGGAGGGGTGGACCGCGAGCTTGGGGAGATGAGGAAACCGGAGGTAGCCAGACACATCGCCCACTTTCCACCAATCGATCGAGGCTAATCACATTTGTTCATAACCGACGCTGCACACACACACACACACACACACACCAACACCAACACGCATACATCGGTCGTCACCAACAATAGCGTGGATCAATAATTGATAGATACCACACGCCATCGACTGGCTCGAGCTAGCAGCACGCAGTACGTGCGGCATAACCCCAGCCCCACCCCAGCCCCCCATACGACAGTCGGACGTCTCACACTTTTAAATCAATACGAGCGAGTCCGAAGCCGTTTCCATATCACGACGGCCTGCTGGCACTGTATAAAACACTGCCGCATGTTTATTTTTAAACACCCCCCCCCTCCCGTAAAACACACACACACAAACATGTACTCGAATAGGCACACTTACATATCGCTGCTAAAAAGTTCAATAAATCTCGCTGTATATATTGCACATTGGTAATACTCGGGCTAGATGGATAACAGAACACCACCGAGTGAATCATAGAACAACGACACACAACAACAACAACAACAACTCTATCGCTTACATATAAATAACACACACACACACGTATATAGGTAGGTGACCAGACAATAATACCCCCCGACAGCAAAATACATACGCTGACGGTATAATAACGGCCTAATATTATAATAATAGAAACAAATACACACTCGTGTCAGACATAGATAATTGTCACACACCGACAAAGACATTAATCACAATCCCAATAATCTGACGTCTATAGCCAAGATATAAACAGACAGCTCTAGCCGGTGACAGGTGAAATTTAATTAGCCATTTCTCGTGCCAAAGTGCTAGCCGGCGCCAGATAGCCAGCAGATAATCAACTGTTATATAAACCGAATAGCTCACCTGGCTCAGGTAACAGATCAAAGGATAGAAATCTGCTCACCTCAAACGCTGATTATCCGCCCTAGACGGCTATACAGCTGAGGCCGTAACGCAGCTGGCCCAGAACGCAGCCGGACTGCACCGGCGGCGGGTTTTTAGAACCGAGCCAGCCCAAAACTGGGCCGGTTTACTACGCAGTTGGGTGTTTGGAAACGGTTCGGTCGTGAGAGAGCTGAAAAACTGCAACGCCATCGCCCAGCTGGTCTGCGGCGCAGCTGGGTGATGCCGGCTATATCGTGGCTACACACACACACACACACACACACACAGACATACATGCACGCGCGCGCGCACACACAATAATAAACACCATAACACAAAACGTAGAGATTAAGTTAAATCAGTATATCTAACGACAAACATACAAATATCATAAATAGTAAATAATTTAAAACTAAAAATGTTTGTTTTGTCCGTTTCCCTGTTTATCTTCACAATAATTACAATATCACAACTCTACAAATAATAATATTTATTAAAAAAAAACACAAATCCAACAGTTTGAGACGTGGTAAAAATAGCCATCTATTTCACTTAGGAAAAAAAATGGCGACATCTTCCCTCGGCATCCTCGAGAGGGGCCATATTTTATATGCATCTCCAGAACACAAAAGGACGCCAGAAAGCTACAGACGTCGGCCGCGTACGGATAGTCCTAGCCCAATTAGTAGTAATCATCGTGAACGAATCAAAACAAAGTAAAACCCTGCGAATCAACCATTCGACCGTCGCTTCTTAATTGATAATAACATTTCCTAAAATCACACACACACACCGATGATCCACGCTTTACACCATAACAGCAGAAATTAAAAGAATCGTGGAAATTATTAAAAGGTGAGTGAAAAAAATTTGAGATTGCTGCTAGTAAAACGTTCGTAGTAAATATATATATATATATATATATATATGGGACGGCCGGTGGGCTGTCTAATAACTGTTCAAATTAAGTGTAAATGACAAATAATCGAACATCACACAACACAAACATATGGTCAATAAAGCTCACAATAGCTAGTGTACGAGTCATATATATATATATATATATATATATATATGCAAATAAATAAAATGAAGGGGTAATTGACTAATAATACACACGATATCACAGCAAAGCCCAGAACATAAACAAGTAAAACTTCTACACTTAAGGGCTCATTATAATAAATAAATAATTATCATATATATATATATATATATATATAAAACATTTCATGTACAAAATGTTTGTATTTACATAACATAATTTGATTACTGTGTCTAAAAAGTCTTTTTCGTTCGTTTATTATTTGTACATCAACTGACCATTTTATAATAGTTATACTGAAAGTGTGGGCATACGCGCGCGCACACACACACACACACACACATGCTTGCATACATGCACACACGGAGGTATGCACAAAATGAAAACATTCACCTACATCCACCTCAACTAAATTATCATAAAGCTAACGAGTCACAAATCACAGGAATAGGCTAGAGATGAAATACAGATGTACAAGACTGGCTACAGGCGTACAAGACTGGCTATAGGCGTACAAGACTGGCCACGCATGTACGAGACTGGTTATGGGTGTACAAGACTGGTTACAGGCGTACAAGACTGGCCACATATGTACAACATTGGCTACAGATGTACAGGACAGCTCACAAGTACACAGGATTGAATGCAGGTGTACAGGACGTATTACGCATGCAAAGGGCTGGTATTATCAGCACAGAATGCCAGCTACACACACGCAGACTGATATGATTGCTGTATCGCTAACTACTGACACACATATCCTATGTCAAGTGGCAATGATGAGAGATCATTAGAAGTCACCAGAGAAGCCACCACCATGGTGGAACAGCCAGCACACAGAAAGAAGCCAGCAGGATGAAGCCAAACACCAAACAGTTGATAGCATTCTGGGCTCTACAATTGGTGATATAGTGATGTCATAGGTTAAAGATGACTGTGTGTCTGTGTTGTTATCGTCTGTGTGTGTGCGTGCATATAGTGTGTGCGGGTCCAAGGCTACACAGGTAGACGCCTGGATTTCACAACACATCCTGTGTGGTACTATGGCAATATATCCTGTACAATATCCTGTACTCGTGGAGTGTACTAATTTGTAACACATCTTGTACTAGTCCGTGCACAATATCCTGTATAATGGTGTTGTACAGTTTTTACTAGCCCTTGTACTATATCCTGTACCTTGTTCCTGTACTATATATATATATATATATATATATATATATATCCTGTACTATGCCAAGTTTCTATATACCATAATGTAAACAGCAAATGAAAGACAATGACTTTTCGTGTCAATACATCCACGAAGGATATTATACGACGACATAGAGGTAAAGTTGGGTGGGTGCTGATGGGTGACAGGTGGGTATTTTGTGGCTGCCTGGGTGGATGGGTGGGTGAATGGGTGGGTGTCTTGGTGCTGGAAAGGGGTCGGCATAAATCGTCACCCATACTGCTTGTAACCCGAAGCCTTCTCGCTACTCGCAGAATGAAGAACCAACCAACCGATGTCCAGACATATCTTTGGTGACGCGACACCACAGCGAGATACGATCACTCCTGAAAGACTTGGTCAGCGAACGAACGACAATTCGGGAAATCAACCACTTAGTGATCCGTGTATCCAGAACCTGCTTTGGGCATACACCCAATACACCCTCCCCAGTGGGGTTCTAAACCCCAACACAATTTTTACACAGATTGAATTTTTGGCATATTAAAGTACCAGAGTTCGGATTACTGCACTCTGTCTCTTTCTCTCTGTATATATATAATATATATATAGCCTTAATAACATGGGTAATGAGAACATTGACAATGTTACAACAATATTAACCATAATAATATTAATAATAATAATGATGATCATGATAATACTAAAAGGATGCAGTAAGTGTGTTGGAAAATAAATATTATTCTAGTCTATCTGAATCGTATTAATCATAAATAGTTCTGCTCCATGTACAACAATAAATAATTGTAAACAATCAGTTAATATTTACACATGCGATTAATCTCTTTCCTAACTCTCACGTAACATCTATAGAAAAATACAAAATTTCTTAACACAAATAGAGCTCAGATCTCTCTACGACACACAAAATAATGACAACAAACATGTGCGCTGCGTCACTCAAAATCTAGCAAACAATTCCACTTTTACAAGGCAATCTCTTTGGTCATAGTACGGGCTGTTGTTTTTCGGTGGTAAGTGGAACAGAAAAGCACTGACTTCACGACACAGAATTGTAGCACGCACGCACACACAGACAGGTGAAACTGAAACTAACAACTTGTAAGTTGGCTGCATGTAACAACAGAATATAATGATAAAATGAACTCAATTTCAAATCTAAAGCTATAAAATATATAAACTAAGGCAATGCGCTCGTAGACCATAATATGGATCATTGTGTATATATATATATATATATATATATATATATAAAATGATCACTCTGGTGGGATAGCTCATCTGTTGGACACAAATGGAACACTTACACTAATTTTACATCTTTTAATAACAAAAAAATAAAACTCTTGACAGATAATATATCAATTTTCTGCCGGTAGATGCACCAAATATGTGATTCTTGCTTAATTTCTATGTGTGTCATATATATATATATATATATATATATATATATACATAATACACACACAAGCTATTTCAAAATAACATAGCTACTATTAATGACATACTGTGCTTATTACAGTTTCGTTAATAATTATGATATATAATATTTTCCACATTTATACAGCAAGACATATGTTAAACTGTAGATAGAAATATAAATGATTAGATATAAGATTGATATCTTGGTGCACCGTATAGAGTTCTAAATATATATGTATATATATATATATATATACATACATATAGATATGATAACCATAACTTAGAGGCTGTCGGCCATCCGGCAACTCTATTACATGAGGTCTATACTAGCTATAGGTACACATTGTATGGTGTACAAGTAGTGCATATGCATGCGTCAATGTTTTTTCGATTTTTGGTTTTCTCCACACATTCACATATAATAATAAATATTTTAAAATACTATAACAACTGTTTACAAAAATCTCTTGAAGCATTAACAAATAATATTCTGATAGAGTGATGATAATTCTGTGATATAGATATATAGATTTTACATGCACACACGCACAGACAAACACACACACACATATATATATATATATATATGCTTGTATGTATGTATGTTTGTATGTTAGGAAAAGTAATAAGTTACATGATAAATTAGATTTTCTTTACAACACGCCTATATTAGGTGGCTGACGGACAAAAGCTGCTTCCACAGCAACCCTTGGGAGCTCTGTGACAGCAGCCTCTGGCCAATTATATCACCTGTAACGATATAATAAATAGTCCGACATTGAAAATTTTAGAACTATCTGTACACAGTCTGGGTGGGGTCAATAGAAAGTTAAAGTCGCTTTGTAAAGAAGATTCGCCATCTTCCGACGACCACTGTCGATAAAACCAGGCAAGGCCTTTAACCAACACTCAGTTTGGCCATGAATGGGCCAGTCGTTATCGCAGGTGGGATTATTGTCAAACATCGCTTGTTGGTCACTAACGGACCAAAACAACCAATTTGTTGGCCTTGCTTCGGGCATTCCGATTGGCTACAGGAGAGCCAAGCATAAGGCTCGGCAGCCTTTTCCACGTTGCCAAGCAACTGCCTCTCCTACTTTATCTCCTAGTCGTCACAGTTTGATGCAAAAAACAGTAAATTTAAGCCTATGTATATATATATATATAGATATATATATGACAAAGTAGAGCCAGAAATGCCACAGATATTATAGATTAAGATTTAAAAACTGTAACATCAAGGTAGTCAGTGTTAGCTTTCAAGAAATACATGTATATGTATTTAAACAGTGTCGTCACTAAACAGGGCGACGTAAGCGATAATACTGGTCGCCACAGCAACCAGTAGAGCAAGATAGTGTTGTATTGTATTTGAGACACACACACAAACACACACACACGCACGCGCACACTAAATCACCTAGATTACTGTAGAAGAATAAATAAGGAGGCTATGACATGGAATTCAAGCACACGTAAAATCTCACTGCAAGATCTATGGAGAACAAAGCCTTCGTCAAATCGTCACCGTGTTCTATATATACATACAAGATAGATATAATTACTAGGAGGCGACACCGTAGTGACATCTTGGTTGACGTTTAAGTCGTCAGTCCGACACTATATGGATAAACAGCGATATTTTGTACAAAATAGTCAGACACACACATGCGCACACACACACGCATGCACACACGGTGTAGCAATCGTGTGCTTTAAGCTCCAAGAGCAAATAATACAAGTCTTTGGTGTAATTGAGAGAAAAGAACACATTATATCATATGGTTACATATATATTTTGTGTGCATGTGTGTGTGCGCGTGTGTGTGCATGCAAGTGTATGTGCATGTGATTACATGCACTTGTGTTCTGTAATATGCATTGTGATTTTTTAAACAATTAAAACACTATATATTATATATATATATATATATATATATATATATATATATTAATATATATTACACACAGACACACAGACCTTAGAAAAATAAACTGTGAGTAACTTTGTGTAACTTAGAGAATGTGACTATCTGCTGTAAATTTTCTGTAGATATATTTGTTAGGTTTCTGTTTTTCCAGTAACATATAATCATCATAGGCTGCTGATAACGTCAACGTCTATCTTTGGTGATCTCCAGTAGGGCGATGTTGTTAGATCGGTGAGATGACTCCAGCTGTATTTGGTGTTGTTGTTGTGGTTGTACATATTATTTGGCTGTGGCTGTGTCGTTGTTCGGTGGTGAACTTAGGAGAAGATTCGTATCGCCTGAGTGGGGGTCTGCTGGCAGATGGGACATCGACCTTCGTTGTTGTTGCCGTGCACGAGCTTGTTGGCACACTCCATGCAGAACATGTTGTGCCCGCACGGGACGAGTGCCGCCACAATGTCGCCGTCGCCACACACCATGCAGTGTCTCCCCCTGGGGGGAGGCGCCAAGAGGCCGTTCGCCACGGCCGGCTCGGTGGGACTGGAGGATGAGCTGCCCGAGTGCAGCGACGACGAGGTGCTGCTCTCAGACAGACTGAGACTGCTACAGACTGACGTGGATGCCGATGCCAAGGTGCTGGTCTCCGTGGCTGATGTACTGCGTAGACTATTGGCCATACTAGAGACATTCTGTAGGAGGGCTAGCGTCGTGCTCAGAGGATCATTATTTAGTCGTCTCACACATTCCTCGTCCGTTGCCATGCTCGCTGTCAGACCAGTGTTGTTTCTGTTGACGATGGCTGCCTGATTCTGTACGTGGCTTGGAAGCTCTGTACTGATGCTGGATGGGACCAGTTTGCTGAAACTGAGCTGAGGCAGCGAGACGCATGGCGATGAGTTGAGACCAAGGTGGTGCTGACCCGCCGTCGCGGTGCCCTGGATCCCCGTGAACAGAGTGCCGAAATCGGAGCCCTGGCTATCCGAACTGAGATCAGACCAGATGCTGGCCGGGGGCAGAGGAAGTGTCGTGCTGTCGAACGTCGGCGATCCTCCGATGCCTTCATCACTGTCGTACAGCCCCACCGAGCCTCCGGTAAGACGTTCCGTCATTACAGTCATGTCGCTGAACTTTGATAAACTAGAGTCTAGGTGAGTGGAGAAGGGGAAAACCTGACTGTCGTGTGTTACCGGACATCCATCAACTGTCAGATGTTGGGAGAGTAGATTATTGCTATGGTTGTTGTTAAGTACCTTATTGTACGGCGTGAATGCCGAGCTAGAACTCTGCGACTTGCCATTGTACAGCGACCCAAACATTATGTTGCTCGTCAGTTCATGGAAGCCAGCATCGATGCCGTTTGCCTGGAAGTCGCTGCGACCATCATCGAGTCCCGGCCCGTTCTTCGAACCACCGCCGCCATGCATTGCATTCAGATTGCCCATGCTGCTGTGCAGGTTGTTGATGTGGTTGTTCAGGTTACTGTCGCCCAGTCCACCTGTGCGCATCGCAATGTGTCCCTCGATCTCCTGTCTCGCCTTTTCGACATTCTCCGGCAATCCCGTCACCTCGAAGATCGGCTCTTTGTCCCTGTTTGGTGTCACGATGTACGTGTGCGTCTGCTGCTGGATGCGTTTGATCGTCGCGCCCTTCGGTCCAACGACCAGCCCGACAACGCGATACGGCACACGCACCTGTATGGTGACCTGGCCCGGCAGGTTCGGATTGCCTGGACCAGGTAGGAGTCCCGGCGCACCGCTGCTCGGGTTGTTATTGCGCCGGCTAGCCCGGATCTGACTAAAATGTTCGGCTGCTGATAAGATCTCGCGCTTCGCCTGAGCGACATCTTCCTTTCTGCCTGTAACAACAAACACCGGCTCCTCTCCCCGTACTGGGGTCTTTATGTAAGTGTTGGTTTTCGCTCGCAGAGCTTTGATTTTACATCCTGAAAACAAAGAACAGACAGGTTATAGACCAGGGTTTATCGTAAGACGCTAACAGCTATTGGTATACTACTAGCTTTAGTCAATTTCAGTTAATAATCATATGTGACACTTATATGGGGTGACATATAACCAAACTTAACATTCCTTTGCAGTGTCCTCTCTCTCTTCCTCACATACACACACACACACACAGATAGAGAGAGAGAGAGAAAGAGAGAGAGAGAGAGAGAGAGAGAGAGTACCAATTAGGCAGACAGATATACCATTAGACAACAATAATGGTATCTCATCGCAGACACCACAACGGAGATCATTAGATATAACCTACCTAAATATCTGACTAATAGTCAATAGACCATTATATTAAAAGACTGATACAATCACCGACTAATGGATAAAATACCATTACGTCATCTGAAGTTCAACATAATCCACTGTTAAGATCTATTTTACTATGAATATACCCATCAGTGTCACAGTGTGGGGTTCAGCTCAGTGACACAGTATCGTGTGGGCCACTGACACCGTGTGTAGAACTTGGAGAAGCAACACATCATAGACATGGTGGGCAATGTTCCGTGTGGGCAGTACACTACTTTAGGATGGCAGATTTCTCTTAAGACGTACACACTAGAGGATAGAACATTCCGATGGCACTGCGGTTAAAGTGCTGCACTCCAAACCTCCAGGCTGCCGGTTCGAATCCAGCTCACACCCGTGTCTGTGTTATTTATGTCCCTAGGCCAAAACGACTCCCTTTAGCCTCGACTCAACTCCAACCCCAGACCCATTCTAAACCGCTAACCCACAGTCAACTCGTCTGTAAATAACCAACCGTAATCACTCAGATAACAAACAAAAAGCCACCAGTAGACATCCATCTGCTGAAGCTCAAGAAGAACTAAATATATTATCAAATAATTATATTTCCCCTAAATATATATATATATATATATATATATATATATATATAATCATGGCACATCGATATCGGGTCATTACTGAATATTGGTGACACGTGTAAACGTTGATGTCATACCGACATTCGCGAAGTCATCAGAGTCCTCATCGTAGTCATATCAACCAATCACAGCGATGGCTTCGGGTTCGCAAATACCGACCACAATCAGCTGAATATCTGGTTATTAACATCACCATGGCAACAAAAGTAACAGCGAAGGACCACCGACGCCGCATTTAGAAACAGCGCTTCTACAGCAGAATGGCTTACAGTTGGAAAAACAACAAAGTTTTCCTACCAGCAAACGTTTAAAACAAACACCAAATTGAGGTCGGTATTGTGGCTGTAGACGAGATCTATATAATCCTACAATAGCTTTACCTTTGGTAAATTTAGACCAGTCAGAACATCCACCGTGAAAATTAATAATCTACTGGGATATCTGTGGCTCAAGAAGCAGCCATCCTGTAGCAACAGAATCTTGATGTTAATAAGTTCACGACTTTTACAAAAGATTTATGTTTGACCTTGACGCTTTGTTTGACGAATTAAGATATGTTATTCCTCACCTATACTGGTGGCCATGTGTCTATGTGGTGCAGTGATACAAAGATTAATTAGTACTTTATCTAGTATTGTTTTTGAAGCATATTATAGCAAATCTTTTGCTGGCCAGTATCTTTTCCGTATGATTCTAACAATGAGCTTATATCGGCATTATTAGTCACTCTATCACGTGTATCCTGAAAGTTTAAAATTCTCAAATTAAAGAGTTTTTTCGGGGCAAGAACGGATCACCTCGACCCGGTCACCACGTGCCTAATTAATTATATGGCAGAATATGCACACATGGTCAGGGCTGGCACGCAGAGTGGTGACGTCACACACAACTGAGCAAAACACACACACACACACACACACACACACATACGTTGATGACGTCAGTAAAAACTAGTTCTGATCAGCTTAAATTAGTTGTCATCTATAGGTTTAATAAGCAATTGGATATATTTTGGAGTAGACTGAAAATTTCCAAAGAAACGCTTTAAACAATGTCTGAATTTTAAATTATCATCTCACCTCACCAAAAACGTTGACTACGCCTAATCAAATCATATGGAATGGCTTATAAAACAACACGTAACGCGTAATATACACGAGCGACTAAATTAAGATCAGATTACACGTCTTTGAGAAAGGTGTTTCATCCGAATTGATTCACCGTCACCGTAGAAATCTCACAGTTGATTAAAATTAACTGGATCTCGTCTAATTAGGCAAAATTTGGTCTTCATCCGTGAAAATCCAGGATCTATTGATGCTTATACTGCGGACGACGTAGAAATGTCCAGTAACAGTGCACCGTATCAACCGCGAATTGATGAATTACAACCCACGGGAGCAGTTTTACGACATTGAAGACTCGCAGACTGTTTTTCTAATACCATATTCCGTCTAGAAGATTCAAAGATCTTGGCTGCATACGTAATCTTACACTTATATCAATATTTCCGATGACCCTTATAAGAAATGATTGCATAAAAAGCTAAATAATAACGATTTGCTAAGCTTCCTAAATCGGCGAACACACACACACACATACACACTATTATTTTAAGTGATTACAAAGGATTACAACAACAAAAATACGGTCAAGCGTAGGCTGCAACTAGGAAGAGAAATCATCATCGGTAATGGTGTCTTGGTTCCACTCATTTCATCTGTTGGGGATTGGACTAAATACTTGCGGATATTTGAGCTGTGATTTATCACTGTTTACGTTTACAAATATTATAACGCCTACACTACTTTAAGTCTATTGCATACGAGAAGAACAGTTTACTGCGCTCCTGTAAAATTTCAGGTTCAAACACCATCCGATTGTGCGAAATTATTTCAATAAAAACAATTTCCAAAGGATTTCCAATGTTTGTGGCCAGAAAAGGAAGCCACCTTTAATAATTCACGTCGCAAACAGGTAAGATGACACCTGGAAACGGCGCAGGCGTGCGGAAGAGGGGGGGGGAGATTGTTACGCCCCGACAGGACAATGGTTCTGTCAATATGTGAACTAGTTTTGTTTACATCAGGTGTTCCGAGCGGGGAGATGTTTGTTTGTTTGTTGGCACAATGGTAATCAGATAGTGAGCGGAGTACACCTGTAACAACTTCTCCACACTTCGTCCGTAACCATACGGTAATTGCTCGACCCCTTAAGTCGACCGAACGCAAACACCCACCCACCCATCCAAACCCAGCCATCACTCGCCGAAACAATACCAGCTTTTCGTCCACGTTTACGTCGAGTCTGGCAGCCAACGGAACACGCGACAACCACGGCCGACCATCATGGCACGCCAACATGTCGACGGCAAGCTGGTGAGTGAAAATATACACGGCGAAGACGACAGCCACAACGCCGTGTACGGATGTACACGGTGACGTCTACAAACTTGGACCTGGATCAGAATGTCGTCATCCCGACAAATGGTCCGTCGTTACACGAGACCGAGGAAGGACGACGGAACAAAACCCCGACGATATCGGCACAAATAATAACAAAATAACGCCAACATTTGCCCATTATGTCAACAATAACAAGAATAATAACAACACCAGCAGCAGATACCGTGTATTGTCTCTTACCGCGAAGGTTCAGCTACCTGTTATGAAGTATTGCGGCCTTGATATAGTTATAGTAAACGATGCCATTACACTTCATCGTGACAGCCATACTGAAAATCTGGTTTATCTCGCCATTACGATTAAAGTAATTATACACCGAGTACTTATCGAGTTCCATCTCTTTACTCCAATCAATCGATAATACAGACTGATAGGCGATAATAACTTATTAGAACCAAGTATAAAACATTAACAGTTGGGGTTGAATGTGATAGCGATATTTGGGGAAATATAATGGATGCCATTAAACCAATCGTGTGAGTCAGTAAGCCAGTCAGTCAGTCAGTAAAATACCGGATTTACTAGCTCGGCCTAGATCCAGATTAACATATTCTCTCCGACAACGTCCACCATTCCCTCCCTCCGTAAGCTGATCGTAAATAATGACTGCCCATGTGGGAAGGGGACCGGACTCCAGTTTACCACAACCCAGCTACATATTCTCTATGGTCTATGGTTTAGCTACTAGTATATCGTACAACAACCACACACACACACACACACACACACACACCCAAAGCAGATAAATATTTCACAAATGTTACCGATAATAAAACATTCTAAACTCTACACTCTATTCTCTAGTGATAGTCGCTCTCTGGCCTCAGGTGCCATGTCTCTCTTCTGTTTTGTGTACTCCGCTTCTTTGTAGCCAAACAATTCATGTGATCATGACATGAATCAGCCAGAAGTGAAGTAAACACACTGTTTGATATTTGGAAGGGGGGAGGGGGGTAACACACAGACACTTCCAACCTTAATGCACTGTTTGGCAGCATCACCAAAAAACAAAACAAAAAAGAGAGCAGACGATATGGGATGGCTTTTACGGCTGACAGTGTAAAACTAGTTTGGACATACATCCGCGTACATCTATGTAGTCCCGTACTAATGTAGCTCATTAATGCTTAATATTAATATTTCTCATTTATAATTAATATTCATAGGACTAGCATCCATAGAAAAGATCCAGACAATATATATATCACTTTCAGAAGACAGCAGATGAGTGAGATAGCAAGAGAACACACCAGAAAACTTATTATTAAAGATGCATGTAGACTAAAAGCAACACTTGTTGTTGTGGTGCACTTAATATTACCAAAATGGCCGACCGATGTCTGACGTCACGATGATGCGCCATATTACCTGCAGATTTCAAGGTTATTCGGTACCATGTGCCATCAACACTCACAGAAATCATGCAATATTTGATAACTTGGGGGAGATGGATAGCGATGGCTGAATGTGGGCGGTTTTGGACATCGTGGTTTAAACCCGGTAGAAACGTTTCAAAATCCCTCTAATGTTTGAGGTTTTTAGGATTTTTTTTTCTAAAACAGTCTAAATTCTAAAATGTCTCATTTCTTGGAAGTAACTGCATGTCAAAACGTGTCATATTTTTGAATGTTCAATTTTTCTGATACTACTCAGATAATTTGTATTACGGCACCAACGCATGACCTTAATACGTACTGATATTATGTGGGCTAATATATTATGTACATGATATAAATAGTATCTGCTTTTAGTAAATACATCATAAATTGCTTTAAAATGGGTGCATTTTGTGTTTGTTGTTAGTATCAGAACATGGCAAGTATACTGGAGATACTTAGACAAGTTTTATCTCAATTTCTTGCTATGAAATATTCTTCAGTATCGTGTATGTTGTTGGTGTTTTTTTGGACAGTTCTGGCCAGGTTTAAACCGACTTGGCCAAGTCTTGGACACTTTCCAAATATCTAACAGGCGACAGCTAGACAAGGAACCCCCTCCCCCTCCCCGGCAAGTAGATGATGTCCTATATATGTATATAATAATAATAATATGTGCCCACATCCCACAACATCCATCCGCATTCGTAAATATCCCTGGTTCCAGTCAGAGCACTCCACAAGCATTGTCTCTGGACACGATATTGACGCTGACGAAACAAACTCACTCTCGCCGCATACATACAGACACACGCGCGCGCGCGCACACACACACGTGCGTGCAGACACACACAACACATACAGAGAGAGACACGGGAGAGAGAGAGACAGAGAGGGGCACTATCATTGATTAATTCTGGCTGGCTGGCCAGGCTGCCGATGTAGTATATTATCATTCACAACATACCAAAATACCAGCTGATACCGAAATACCATCTGATACCAATAATTTACGATATTGCTCGGCCAGCCAGACGCCTCCTAATTACGGTCAGGCCGTAATGACGAGGCCACGGGCAGACGAACATCTCCGGGAAATAGAATTATGAAACAATTTACGACTAATAATTGGCAAGTTAAACAAAACCCGAACCGTGGCCCCCCTTACGACTACAACAGCTGGACGGGATGAGGATGACAGCCGTACGATACCGATAACAGCTGGATGATAAGGATCGCAGGCGGCGTGATAAAGTCGGGCAACTTGGTGGGGGGTTATTCCAGCTGCACGACGAAGAAGAGCCAGAACTGTCCGCCTGTGACGATGTCGGCCTCAACTACTACGCCTTGTCGCCCACGCCGTACTAATAGTACTACCCGTGTACAACTATAATAGTTCAGTTGGACGTACCAGAGTCGGGCCAATTGTCCCACTATGGACTATATTTCTAACAGATTGACTACTAAGTGCCACGGCCATTGTTGTTGATTGCTTCCCGGGCCAGCCAGATGCTCTACTCCCTTCTGACCAGTTGGCCCGGTTCCGTGCACTGTCTGCTGAATCTATAATGAAAATATCGCGCTTTCTCCATCTCCACACACACACACACACACACACACACTAGCCGCGGTCCCAGCTCACTCACTATACACCAGGAGAATCATCAGGGGAACTTCCCAGTCATTTCTAGCTGTCAGAAACATCAATAAAACTAAGATCTACATGTCAAATGTCTAGACTAGTCAAATGAATATAAGGTAACAAGGCACAACATATCGGACCCCCCCCCTCCTCCAAATCCCCCCCACCACCCGAAAAAAAACCACACCAAACTAAATCAATAACAAGCCGAGTAAAAATATGATATCCAGTAACCATAGATGGGCAGGGTGGGTATTTGAGTGGGTGAAGGAATGGGTGGGTTGATGGCCCACGGGGCAAGTTATGCGATACCGGACAAGGGGAGGGTATAAAGCGGTTAGGTCACTTTATGTGGAATAATCTGGACAATGGGAATCTTGTTAACCTACGTGGGGGGGGGTTCCTGCCTGATCCACACACACACACACACACACATACACACACACACACACACACACACACGGCTATTTTTACCAGAGCCTCCAGCACCAGCTGTAATTTGAGTCCAGTAGCTAGCTAGCAGGGAGAGTGAGAGGGAGAGAGAGGGAGAGTTGGCCAATGGAATGTGTTTTGGAGTCGTACAGACAGACAGACAGACAGACAGAGAGAGTGAACAGAAAGTTATCTCTTGGGGAATGCAAGAAAATGCTCTCTCTCTCTCTCAATCTCTCTAACAGTAACCTAAATAGAACTGTTCTTATATGGAGAGGCGAGATAGAACGCCAACACAGCAGAGAGGATGTTGTTAGCACAAGTTGCTTTCGACTAGTTTAATAGAAAGCTGTACACTTGCCTAGCTAATATACCTGACTAGGTGATTTAAACAATAACAACAATAACAACAACAACAGAACGCTGTTATCTTGGCTAAAAACAACATCGAAAATATTCCAATGCTGTCTTCGCTTCGGGTAAAACGCATCCAAGTGGTCCGTTTAGTTGGGCGCTCCTCCGCTAACCCCCAGGTCACGGTATCGAATCCCGATGGTGGCCGCCTCTGTGGGATGCGGGAACGGCAATCGCTAAATGGCTTCGGGGCTGACCATCTCACTTCCTTAGGTAGTAGCGTGGACCAGGCGAGATCAGTGACTAGACTAAACAAGGCAATCACTCACTCAATCTCGTTGTTTTTGGTCTGTTCGAGCTCAGGGAACATCATAACCCCCCCCCCTCCACGTCCACACCCACACACAGGCAGAGAGAGATCCACGTGGTCCATGCTCAAAAGGTGTTTTATCCGTACATTAACAATGCTATATAATAATCATCGTATCGAATAACACCAATATGGTAGCTAAATGTGGCCCAATTAGTGACTAATGTGTTTGTGTGTGAACTATATAGAGACCGAAGGAACAGTCTGGTAGTTACTATAGCTATAACACTGCTCTCTATCTCTATCTATATCTAGTCCCCCCCCCTCTCTATCTATCTCTATGTCTATGGAGATAACGCACTGACAGAGGTAACAAGTATTATCCTGGTCAAATTATTAACGCCTCTACCTGTGTGACCCCTAGGAGGTGTGTCCAGTTAGGACAGGGATCACCCAATAAGGCTGGCCACCAGAAATTGCCTATACAGAATCCGGCGATTAATTTCTCAGCTCATCACATTCTGGGTGGACAATCATATAAACAGGTTGATGCCGTGCCGCTGAATTAAAAGTGAGACATTATCAAAACGCTACATCTACGCCGTTACATCAGTCAAAATGACGAAGAACAACAATAAAAACAACAGAAGCAGCAGCGACAACAATAAAAACAACAGCACCAGCAACAACAACAAGAGTTGGAATGGCAATTAGTAACACGGCTGGCTGTGTCAATCATGAAAATACATATGAACAACTGATCTATCACACAGCATCCCTATTCACTCCTGGGATATACGACTGAGGGCGGACTCGATAGCGGAACAGCCCACAAACACAGTTAACACTAGGATTCGAACCCTGACCTGGAAGCTGGCAGTATCCCGCTCTAACCACTAAATTACTGCTTCCCTTTATGGTAACTAATTCAAAATAAATTTAGAAAAGATCACATATTTCTCAGGAAGAACACCTTACGGCTATAGTTCCAAGGACAGGAAATGACCTCTCTGACCTCTAGCACACATGGCCAAGTACTTCCCATTAACCCAGTTGGCCAGTATCTGTGTGTGTTGATGCAAATGTCATGCATGCGTTTGCAAACCATGATCATGCTAACAAGACACTGAACAAGACCTGAGCCTATGAACGAAATTCAAGGGAATCTGTAAATCCCGGAGGTGGTTTATTCTATCTGGGAAGAAATAGGAGTGGAAATAATGGCCGACTTCTCCGGCTTCCTCCACCGTCCTGGAAGAAACCCAACACTGTTCAGCTGTGACACGAAGTCATCATCACCACCATCATCATCATCATCATCATCACCTAGTTCACTATTACTATTAGTCCAATAATAACAAACAGCTTCTTCATCAACAATATACAACACACAGGGCTAGATATCAACGAGAGAAAACCTTGACAACATGCTCACCAGTAATCTGTCATATTTGATCCTATCACAGAGTTTGTATGGTGTCCAGGCCAGTCCTTGGGAAGAAGGGTAAACTCTCTCATATTAAGTGTATTCTGAGTACAGAGAGTCTATATATATATATATATATATATATATATATATATATATATACACACACACACAAACATGTTGACCACATTTCTCTGCTGTCCTTATAATGGGGGGGGGAGATTAATAATGACCTTATTCTATAACAGTCAATATATATATATATATATACATATATATAACACCTGAGATGGACTCCAGACAAAAGCTGATTATCACTTAATTATATCACCTCTAACAGACCTCAGCAGGTCATTCATTACCTGAATGGTTGTATTAGCTTAATAATTGGCTAGTTGCCAAACATTGACAGAAGAACACACACACACACACACACACACACACACACACACACCACAATTATATGGAGACTCTTGTCTACTAACATGTCCACCCAAAATCCCCAGACCCATCTGCACAACCTTAGCATACCCAAAACTTTGGCTATATCAAGAGTAGTAGATCAATTTTATATATGCGCTAATAATATATATTCTTTACTCAAAACCACATTTATTCCATACCAAAAACCACATTTACCCAAACCCCAATTACCCATGCAAAAAACAACACTGACCTAAACCAAAATCCACATTTATCCCCATTTTTCCTATATCCCAAACCACATTTATAATACAGTAAACAATATATTCACTTTATAGCCAACACATGTATTTCACCACATGGCTGAAAGCAGCCAGGGTTGGGAATTTCCCAGGAAATAAGAATGTTTCCCAGAGCAGTGGGAAATAAGGGTAATTACCATTAAATGGGGAGGGTGATCCTAGAATTAATGACCCAGTTAAGACCGCGTTATCTTGCGGTATATTTCATGGATATGTACTACGTAAACATCACAAGTACAAATTGGGTGTTGGCCTTATTCCATAAGCATGATCTCTTTGAGTGCATGGAACTTCATGGTGTAACTGGTAGCAGGGTTGACCACAGATCTCAACCACCCGAGTTCGAATCTCGGCAAGGTTTCGAATGAGGGGTGTTTCATCTCTCACTTCGCCTCATCAGCTTTGCGGGTCCCCACAGGCCCATTTAGCCCAAAAGCGGAAGCAGCCCTCTAAAAGAATGTACTTCTGATATGTTAATGTTTCTTCGTGTACTGAACAAGAAGACATACAGACTGCCAGTAGGACACCATCACGTCATGCATCCAGCTGTGTGAGCTCTGGTGAACAGCTAGAGAAAATGATGAACACCGGACACTAGATGTCACTGTAAACATAACATCGTCGTGACAGGTATAAACCGGCTCGTGTGCCATCGGTGTGGTCCGGTCGGCAGTCGGTCACGTGACGTGGACACGTGACACGTCATGTGACGTGGGGAGGGCCCGGCGACGGGGAAGGAAGGGAAACCTTATCGCTAATATCGACAAATAGCGCCACAGCGGATGACCTTAACTTGACCCGAACACACGCAGACCGGATAATTGTACAACACGACACCATTCTCCTTGCTATCTCCCGAATACGGCGAACCAATCGAATCACACAGACACACAAATATATACACGCACGCACACACGCGTACGCGCACACCAATCAATGATTATACAATTGGCAAACTGTCGAGGGGGGAGGATCCAAAAGACGGGCATCCCTTTTCAGCAGACCAAGTCTCATTCCGGATAAAAATCGGAACGGCTGGATACCACATACCAACACACCACGGACTGGGCTAAATCATTACATCGTACCAGGGAGGGAGAGGGTGACGTGTATGTGGTATGGTGCAGCATCACACACACACACACATAGAGGCACACACACATACACACAGACCCCATATTACCTTGTCTGCCGACTATCTCAGCCACATGCTCCGAGCTCGGTACAGGGACACATTCCGTCATATTGGCGCTTTTCCTCGACGCCGCGCTGACGTCGACGTCCCGTTCGTAGCCAGCCGCCGACGTCGACGTGCTCTCGTTGTCGTTCAATCCGAGTTTAGTTAATTCCAGGGCGATCTGGAGCGCCCTCTGGTCCTCAAGGCCGACGCCGCCTAAAGGATTCATATCGTTACTGACACTAGCTGGCATGACAGACACGTTTGTGGCGAGTAGAAAACATAAAATCTGTAGAAAAATAGCCGTCAGATATAGATCTATAGATATATTATATATATAATATACAGAGCTTAGTCCCGTATCGGCAGCCAGACGACCCAAGATGTCGTCCCTCTTCCACGATTTTCACAAACTGATCCTCGCCACTCCGAGACTTGTAGCAAATATGGATCGTCTGACGTCATCGGCGAGCCGGGGCCGGCGAAAACCGGCCCCGTTCATTGGTTAATAATCCGCGGTGGGCGTGGCCAATCGGCCGGCGGGGGGGATCCTTGGCGGCGGCCGTGGACGGGTCGATTGTGGGGGCCGGTGTGAGGGGGGGGCCGCCAGTCTGGACAGGGGGCGTTCGGTATGCCTATTTGTTGTGATTGTTCCGCACCAGTGAGTGGGGATGCCTAAGCTCGTTGTATGTGTGTATGTGCCAGAATTAGCTTGTCAATGGCGATCGATGGATTATATAACATATATCTAGACGGAGGCACGCGCCCTGATTGCCCGCTGTCATCGTTTTAAATACCGCCGACAAGCGCTCAATTTATTATCGATTGGCTTGTAATTGCCAGAATACTGCCCGGCTCTTACGAAAGGTGCCCCCACGCCGCCATCGCCCCGGTGCCAAATCTTACAGCGTGAACGAGATATGAAATGCAATAATTATATTCGAAATCTTCCCCAAACAGGACGACAGACGGCTAATGCGGCCAATTACTGTTCCCGCTCGAGCATGTCCGCCCAATTCGTGCGTCGTATTGATTGCGAAATTAATTAATACATTAATTGCGTTCGCTCGGCTCGAAATTGAGCGCAGTTCCAAGTCTGGCCGGTCGCATCTAATTGGATTTCGGGGATTAAGTCGCATTATAAACAATGAGAAGGACGCCAAATTTTCAATTCTTCTCTTACATCGTCCGCCGAGTATTGTTATGATATTATCTAAGTATTAAACCGACCTGAACTCGGCCTGAAAACAACACCATTCCGCGATCGCGACGGAGCTAGCTAATTCACTAGATGGAGCCACCGTACAGCGGCTGTCCTGTGGCCGGGCGTTCAGCGCAACATGGCAGGCGTCCAGCGTCAGATA
>JAODUP010000401.1:350000-352500 GCA_025642065.1 Paralvinella palmiformis
GACAAACAACGAACACAAGATACCAACAAACACCAGACATCAATAAACACTATTATTATTATTATTATTATTATACCAAACTTATAAAGCGCTCTTTTCATACTTAAAGCCTGTTCAAAAACACCAGACATCAACAAACACCAGACAACACCAACCAACCAATATCAACAAGCACCAAACACTAGACAGCATCAAACAATAACCACTGGACAGCAACAAAGAGCAAACACCAGACAACACCAAACATTATGCACCATATAACATAAACCAAATATAATATACCAGGCAGGAAGCAGCTTATATTAGCACTAAATACCAGGCAGCACCAAAATTAAACACCAGAAAACTTGCACCAGACACCAAACACCGGTGAGCATCAAACACAAAGCACCAGATGCCAAACACCACACATCATCAAACAATCACCAGACACTAAGCAGTACCAAAAACAAGCAACAATAAAAAAACTGAGCTAATATACACCAGAAATCAAACAATCTATATCAAACAATCCATACCAAACATCAAACAATCTAAACCAAACATCAAACTATATATATCAAACAATCTATACTAATATCAAAAATCTAAAGCAAAAGGTCAAACAATCTATATCAAAATCATACAATCTATAACAAATATCAAACAATCTATACCAAACATCAAACAATCATACCAAACGATCTATACCAAACATTAAACAATCAATCTATTCCAAATATCCAGCAATCTATACCAAATATCAAACAATCTAGACCAAACATCAAACGATCTATACCAAACAGCAAACAACCTACACCAAACCTCAAAACATCTATACCAAACATCAATCAATCTGTACCAAACAGCAAACAATCTGTACCAAACATCTAACAATCTATACCAAACAGCAAACCATCTATACCAAGCATCAAACAATCTATAACAAACAGCACAGTGCCAGAAGTTAATTGGGCAGTCGTGATATTCCGTCACAGCCAAACTAAGATGTAAACAAGCGGACATGTGACCATTTCCGGTTCAATGATATGACGTCATCATATTACAGACTAGATAGACACTGATCGGCAAATGTTGGATGACGTAAGCAAATTAGAACGGAAACGTGAGCCAAACATCTACAGAGCGACCTCTGGTGTTCGACAAGCTGCGAATTATTTGTCACGTGGCATTAAAGGAATGCCAATACTGGGAACGGTAACAGAAGTGTGTGTGTGGTGTTGTGCGTACTGATGTGTGGGAAATGCGGGGTAGCGTGTGACATTGTGGGATGACGCGATTTCGCGGGTGGGCAATTGTGTGGGAGTGATATGTGAAATTGTGGTAAATGGCGATAGTGTGGAAGCGATGTATGTTTACATTTTTTTTAGTATTGGTGATCGTTTGTGATATTACGCGACACTGTGGGATAATGTGTACATAAAGTGTATGTAACTATGTGGTTTTCTGGGATAACATGGGGATAGTATGTGGTAGTGTAACGTGGAGATTATCGGTAACAGTTTGGGATATAGTAGTAGTCTGATATGGTTTGTTGACACAACATTACTGGATATTAATATAACGGTGTGTGTGTGTGTGTGTGTCACTGTGTATGTGAGTGATGTTTGGGATATGTCAGAGTGATATTACAGGGATGTCAGAACGGTGTCACTGTGGTGAAGTGACTATATATATATATATATATATATATATATATATATATATATGTGAAAAGGGTTAATAATGTTTAAATGTTGCTGTTTACGGCCACTTTTGAGCACACAGTATGTATAAGTGGACCGAATGATCTCATTGGGAGACAAAGTGAAAGATGAAATACCTTTCTGACAGAGCTCGGTCAGGGTTTGAACCCGGGTGGTAGAGGTCAGGGAGGCGCCCCATATAGCGGTGGGAGGTGGATGACTGTGTGGGGGGAGGGTGGGGTAGAGTGGCTGTATATAGAGGCCGTGTCTAGCAATATGAGGAGCGATTGAACGTATTTTGGGGTGATTGAATGTATTTAGAGTGATTGAATGTATTTGGGGTGATTGAATGTATATGGGGGGGGGGAGGGGGGGCTGTACACGGGGGGTACTCAAACAAACAAACACTGAAACACGTAGATGTATGAGGAGAGTTATGGAGAGGGATTTTTGGGGGGTGGTGGGGGGTGGGTGGATAATGAGGGTTATAGGGGAATGGGAATTTTTGTAAAGGATGAACGGGGGCTAATGGAAAACGATGACGAGGTTAAGGAGATAGGTGAGGAGGAGAGCGTTTAAGAGAAGTCACGAACAGGGATGAGGGAATTCACATAGAGCGAATGGGGGGGGGTCATACAGAGGGATGGTGGGTGGGTGTGTGGATTATGGAGATGAATGAGATGATAACAAAATGTGATGAGATCGGTAAGATGAGAAAGGTGGGATAATATGATAATACAGGTAGGCTGAAAGTTAAATAGACGATGAGGCGATAAGAATTGTTCTAGGAAAGTGATGAGGAATAGTTTAAGGCT
>JAODUP010000401.1:355000-420276 GCA_025642065.1 Paralvinella palmiformis
TAGGTGTAAACAGATATATGTTATAATTTGAAGAATAGACATATAGTATATTTGATGTAATTTGGGGGTGAGGGGGCATAGAAATATATTTTATATAGACGTGTATATATGTAGATGTATATATATATATATATATATATATATATATATATATATATCAAATATATGAGTGTAGACATATATTTGAGTTAATCTGACATGTAGACATATATATTATGTATTTTGGGACACAGACAGATAGGCGATAAAATGAGATATAGATAGATAGCTATACACTAAAATATGTGGTATATGATAATGACTTACCCCCCCACTTCCCCCCCCCTCTCTCTGTGCGCGTGTCTATGTACATATACAACACCCCCTCTGAAGTATGATTTACCATGTTCTATAATGATTTAGCGCCTATATTCTCGGCCCAATAA
Organism: Paralvinella palmiformis; assembly: GCA_025642065.1. NCBI lineage: Eukaryota > Metazoa > Annelida > Polychaeta > Terebellida > Alvinellidae > Paralvinella > Paralvinella palmiformis. The sequence continues at coordinate 355,426 of JAODUP010000401.1, forward strand.
CCAGTATTTATCGGAATTACCCCCGATTTCAGACTACCACATGTCACATAAGGTTAGTTAACATCAAAATATTACTGGCCTAACCTTAACACTGACAGATCTATAGTAGATATCGATCTATTGATTGATTGAGCGCAATGGCTATAGTAGGTCAGGTAATTAGAGATAAATTAATCAATTATTGTGGTAATTAGTGTGACTAGGTGGTATAGGTTGACCAGGTGGTCGGTAATAACCGGTAGTGGGGCTTTATGTTGTTGGCTTGGCACCTGGAGAGAAATGCTATATTTGGAGGGGGATATGGTGTTTACGTCGAGTGTGTGTCTGTCTGTTTCTCTCTCTCTCTCTCTCTCTCTCTCTGTGTGTGTGTGTCTGTCTGTCTGTCTGTCTGTCTCTGTTTGTCTCCATATCTCCCTTTCTCTCCCCCTCTGTGTCTGTCTGTCTGTCTGTCTGTCTCTGTTTGTCTCGGTTTGTCTCTATATTTCCCCTTCTCTCCCCCTCTGTGTCTGTCTGTCTGTCTGCCTCTCTCTCTCTCTCTCTCTCTCTCTCGTGTCTCTGTCTCTCTCTCTCTCTCTCTCTCTCTCTCTCTCTCTCTCTCTGTGTGTGTGTGTGTCTGTCTGTCTCTGTTTGTCTCTCTCTCCCCCTCTCTCTCATCCCCTCTCTCTCTCTGTGTATGTGTTTTTGTATGTGTGCCAAGGGTACAGAATTATATATATATATATATATATATATATCACAAACACACATACACCATCACCATAACCGCACCCATCTGTTAACACTTTCCCCATCATATAGAACTAATACCTATCATTATCAGAACCTATCATTTTATTGTATATTGTAGAACTAATTATAAACATCTGCTAACATTACTCTAGCCGTCGCTCTATATGTGACAAAGTGACACCGATGATAGGCGTAAAACCGCCAGACGATGTCACGAGGTCACACATGTCACATCAGTTAGTAGAGTACCGGGTACTTGCCTGGAGGTTACCAGTTAGAGTCCGTATACCTGCCCAGATGGTGTAACCTCTGACACGTTAACAAAAAACCCGACATACTCCCACTTATGTATCACGGAATGCCATGCCCCTTTATAATGAGAAACGAACATGGAAATTACAACAAAATATTAAAATAGTTACAATAACAAGTGAGTTTATATTTACTGGATTTTAATTTATTCATTTGAATTAAATATATAAATATTACTAATATCAATGCGTATTTAATAAAGCGCCATTACTAGCAGGAGTCATTCAAAAACGCTGTTACGGCTGTACAGTGATACCTCGAATAATATGTTTGTAAAACACAATAAGAGATTTGAACGATAATAGTTATAGATATATGTGAGGCAACATTGAACAGGCGTGCTTTCGGAACAGATTTAAAAATATAAAAAAGGTCAAAATATTTATATCGTGGGTGCTGTTGAATATAGCAATGAAAATGCAAATTTTCTATATGGTGTGAACGCAATTTGTTTGCACCTGGCGCCACCTAGCGATTTGAAGTAGAAACTGGCTTTTAGTGTCCCACTGTTTTTAATAATGGTTTCCACATGAGAACAACACATACCAGGCTGAGGGGTAGATCTATTACGTTCTGGATTTGAGATTAAGAGAGGTTGTTAAATGCCAGGAAAGCGGGTAAATAACGACTCCAATGAGGTATCAAACCGGAGTAAAAAGCTAAGGGTCATCAAAGGTCATAATCAATAGGAATATAGGCTTTAAAATGGTGTTTAAAGTCAATGATTTGTAACGTCAATTAAAAAGTTGATAATTATTTATAAATCCAATAGAAATTATATGTTCGCACGTGCAAAGATTCTTTTATATAGATTACATTGAACTTGAAGTAAATGTCAAGATTGTGTATTAAACGATATAACATATTATTCACTTAACCATCGTTTAATTTCGTATCAGACAGATGAAGTATAAGACACTAAAATGCCACACACACACTGACACACACACACACACACATACTCACCAACTTCTTAACTTGAACTAATTGTTTTCATTGTTGTAAGCGACAGTCATAATCAGGTCAAACGGCTGAAGTTAGCCCTCGGCCACATCCAACAACGAGAGGTTGAGTGGGCGATCTCCAGTCCCGTGGATATACCGATATTCCAGGAGATTTTTCGATCCTATCATTTTGCTCAAAAGACCCAGCAGTTTGGGGGACAAATCTGAAAGGGGTATCTACCCTGAAGCGTATCGGCCGGTGACACGCCGGTGTCAGATAGAACATGGCATGAAGTCAAAATATGTTTGCCGGGACAGCACACGAATGTTCGTTCTGCACAAATAACCTATTGTGTATGTAGGAACTTTTGTTGTTATTGTTGTTGTTTTACTTCCACTTGTGTGCCCAATGCATACTTAATGAGCCGAACGACCAGTAAATGAGGCAACGTGAAAGATGAAATATCCATCTGACATAGCCATAGGCCTGGATTTGAAACCAGGTGCTAGATGATTGTGTATGTAAGGAGCCCTTAAAACGACAAAGTGTGCATGAGTGTTTGTGTGTGTATGTCTGTGTGTGTATTTGTGTGTGTATGTGTTTGTGTGTGTATTTGTGTGCGTGCGTACTATTGCTGATATTTCATATTAAAAAATAGACTGAACACATGGAAACATTTGACACATTGTATCCATACAAACCAAATTTAGACCCCCCCCTTCTCTATCTCTATCTCTCTCTCTCTCTCACACACACAGAGGAAAGAGAGAGAAAAAAGAGATTGGTCAGAATTTGTGTATGTATGCTTAAGTCCATCCGACATCTTGAACCCGTAGACCATACCTAATCAGCTGCGTCTTTCTGAAAACACGTACCAATCACGTATCACAGATTGAGCGAGTGAGTGAGTGAGTGAGCCTGAGTGAGTGACCCCCAAGCTATTGCTCTGTAGGAATGCCTTCACGTATCACCTAGAATTTATTAAAACGGCACTTATGTCAGAAAATATTATATCGTAACCCACTTACAGGTAACCAGAGACGGTAAATGTATTTATTGATAGCTATAAAGTCATGATTATACAGAGAAGAAATACTTTATACCGCCATATTGTCTACATAGATCACGTGACAAACAGCAAGGTTGGTCTATTTACGACAATAAATAATATATCATTAATGATAAACGAACGTTTAAAATAAACGTTGTGTTAATGATTATTGTGTCAATGTATTATTGTGAAAAGGCACTATTTTTTATTGTTTTTATCTGGCATATTTCTACTGTTATATATACGGTATATAGTACCATATGCTACCACGCCGTAGTATACAGTACCTCATAATACCACACAGTAGTATAAAGTATCTCATATTGTACGCGGTTCTGGAAGGGAAGTGATGCCTCCCCCACTCCCCGAATCAACGTCACTTGTTATAATAGTACATGACACATAACACAACTATTCAATACTAATTGCTGCCACATACACAATAGTCTAGTACATGATATCACATACCATCACGGTGTACTATATGCCATGCTATATAGTATCACATTGTAGTACACATGTACAGGAGTATGTAATGCTACACAGTAGTATACTGTGCCGCATAATACAACACAGTAGTATACAGTACCATATAATACCACGCAGTAAGATACAGCACCCCCAGTATTACATAATACCACATAGTAGTATACAGTATTACATAATACCACATAGTAGTATACAGTATTACATAATACCACACAGTAGTATACCAGTACCATATAATACCACACAGTAGTATCCAGTACCATATAATACCACACAGTAGTATACAGTACCATATAATACCACACAGTAGTATACAGTACCATATAATACCACACAGTAGTATACAGTACCATATAATAACACACAGTAGTACCATCCACTAATACCACACAGTAGTATACAGTACCATAAAATACCACACCGTAGTATCCAGTACCATATAATACCACACAGTAGTATACAATACCATATAATACCACACAGTAGTATACAGTACCATATAATACCACACAGTAGTATCCAGTACCATATATACCACACAGTAGTAACCAGTACCATATAATACCACACAGTAGTATACAGTACCATATAATACCACACAGTAGTATACAGTACCATATAATACCACACAGTAGTATACAGTACCATATAATACCACACAGTAGTATCCAGTACCATATAATACCACACAGTAGTATACAGTACCATATAATACCACACCGTAGTATCCAGTACCATATAATACTACATAGTAATATACAGTACCATATAATACCACACAGTAGTATCAAGTACCATGTAATACCACACAGTAGTATACCGTACCATATAATACTACATAGTAATATAAAGTACCATATAATACTAACTAATGCACGGAATCACATATATTACCTCAAGATAATACATTTTACATATTAAATAAATAACGTATAATAGTATGCGTTACAACATACTACCACCCAATAGTAGAAATCATATTATAGTAATGTACTGAGTCATCCTGGCGAGGTCATGACCTTTAAAATCTGACCCCATTATCATTAAATAGGACAAAGGACGATCCGAAAATGGAGCTTATCATGAATGGTGACCTATGACCTCATCATGACCACAGTCTCTCTCTCTCTCTCTCGCTCTTGCTCTGCGCGCGCGCGCGTGTGTGTCTCTGTGTGGTCTAGTGTTGTGTATTATGGTCCAGTTTTGTGTGTTATGGTCTAGTGTTGTGTCTTATTAAGTATTATATTATTGCATAGTGCTATAAAGTAGTGTGTTATATTTGTAATGTATTACGTTATGGCGTTATTGCTTAGTGCTATGATCCGTTATGATGTAGGATGTTATGGCGTAGTGTAGTTTGTTATTGTTAAGTGTTATGGTACTATATAGTGTGTTATGGTGTATTATATTATGGTTCTTCCATAAAGCAATATCAGTTCCCGGATTAAATTGATGAAATGTTATGATAAAGTGCACCCGCCCCCCATTAGGATAGACCTTGTGGATCAATCCCATATCAGGATTAATCAATATATCAACCACTCTGACCCATCTGTCACCCATGATAAGATATACATGGTAGCTCATATAAATGAACTACCTTGATTGGCCACACCTTGTTAAGATCCACAGTTTGGCCTGCCGTCTATTTGGATCCGCCTAATATGGAAGGTGTCTAACACGGAGTGTCTAACATGGCGGATCACTAACGTGGCTTGTGTAAAATATAGGAGGTGTCTAACATGGCATGCCTAACATGTCTAACATAGAGCATGTCTAGTGTGGAAGGTGTCAAATGTACATGGGGTGTATAACGTGTTTAGCGCCTAGTATGAAGTATGTCTAACGTGGCATGTGTAAAATTTAGGAGTTGTCTGACGTGGACAGTGTCTAACCTGTCTAACTTAGTGGGGGTCTCATGTGGAGGGTGTCAATTATAAAGGATGTCTAACATGGATAGTATCTAACACGATCGGTGTCTAACATGGCGTTTGTATAACATGGATAGTGTCTAACAGGGTGAGTGTCTAAAACAGAGAGTGCCTAACATGGTGATTGTCTAATATAACATGCAAGTGACCAAGTGCTATATTGGATAGCTGGATGTGTATTAAGCTGGGTATGTATATAACTGGGTGAGTATATAGATGGATGTGTATATAGTCGAGTATGTATATAGCTGGGTGGGTATATAGTTGGATGTGTATATAGCAGGGTATTTATATAGCTGGGTATTTATGTAGATGGGTGTGTGTATATAGCTGGGTGTGTATATAGCTGGGTGTGTATATAGTTAGTGTATATATAGTTGGTGTGTATATGGATAGGTCGGTATATAGCTAGGTGGGCATATAGGTAGGTGTGTCCAAATAACTGGTTTTCTATATAGTTGGGTGGGTATATACATGTAGTTTGGTAGGTATATAGTTGGGTGGATGTATAGCTGGCTAGGTATATAGGTGGACGTGTATATAGCTGGGTGAATATATAGCTGGAGGGTATAACTGGGTATATATATATATATAGCTGGGTATCTATATAGCTCGATGTGTATATAACTGGGTGTGTATATAGCTGGGTGTGTATATAGCTGGGTGTGTATATAGCCAGATGTGTATATAGGTGTGTGTATATAACTCGGTGGGCATATAACTGTGGTCTAAAATCAGTGTTCTGGAGCTGCACCACATTAAGGACGATCCAGAAGACAGCTGATTGGTCAATTGTCATACTGATTATCAAAGACGGCGCTGGCAGACAGCCGATATAGACAGCCCTGATAGACAGCCGGCATAAACAGCCCTGACTCACCGCCCTGACAGACAGCCGACATAAGCAGCCCTGACTTACCGCCCTGACAGACAGGCCAAGCAGTAATCTCAACTGGAGATAGATATTCGGGAGACAGGGATAAAACAACCTTCCGGAGATAACTTTGTCAATAACGTTAGTGTTAATAGATTATTGATCGGGAACTGTCTGGAATCCCGGAAAGGGCAGCGAACTGATCCAGGAGAGCGGTTCGGTCAGAGCTACTACGGTGGACAGATACGTGATTATATCCAGATTGCCGGAGAATGAGGCAGGAGGTCCCGATGCCAGCATTTCTGATTCGGATTGGTCGCGTGATACTCTAATCGATACGGCGATTGGCTATTGTGGTCCGGCTTGACGTATGACGTCATCTGACCAGCTGAACAGATGTACTAATTACTGATCGAAATAAATAGCTTTAACTCGCAAGCACACGTACACACACACACACACATACACACACACATACACACATTGCCAAACAACAATTATTGTCAGTTGTCTATTAAGAAGGCGCTTTACGATATTAAATGATACACTCAGGTACGCATACATGTACACACGTAAACGGACAAGAATAAACCGGAATAGAAATATGAAGACGACATGTACAGAACTACACAGGCACACAAGTATATAGTTTCACAGGTAAAAGACACAACTGCACAGTTGTACAAATACACAGGTATTCAAATACACAGGTACGTAAATACACAGGTATGCAAATAAAAAGTTACAGAAGCACCCATTCATGAATATACTAAAGTACACAGGTACGGCTAAACGTATGCAGACGGAAACAACAGTGTTAGATGGAACGTAAGTACAAAATTACACACATAAATAAATAAATACGCTGGTATTTATCAAGTATAAATAACCACACTTCGGTAATTTTGATTTCAGACAAGCACTGGCGAGACATTTCTGATTGGTTATTAATAATGTTAGTTAACAAACTGCGGGGCGCTAATCTAATTGACGCCGCTATATCTAACGGCAGGCGTTTTGTCACGTGACTTCGACTGACCAATCGGATTACAATCTGCCGATATTTGGGTCAATAGCGTTATAATTCATGACGATATTAAATATTATAATTGGCTGGCTGCTGACATTTTATGACACAATGTTAGCATAATGTCGATAGATCCCGCTAGGTGGCTAATCTATAAGATGAGTGATGTTGTGTAATATAGGGAATTTTGTGTAATATAGAGGATTTTGTGTGATATGGGGAGAGCCAATACTATACGGGATGTTGTTTGATTTTGGGATAGTGTGCGCTTTATGTTTTGTAAAATAGGGAATGTTACATACTATAAAGGATATTGTATTTAATTATGAGGATTTTTGGTGTGAGGATGTTGGGTACTATGAGAATGTTGCGTAGAACTGAGGATGATGATTGGTGTGAGGAAGTTGGGTACTATGAGGATGTTGTGTAGTACTGCTGATGTTTTGTTTTATATTGGAGAATGCACATATTTGGTGTAGTAAAGCGGATAGGGTATAGCATATTTACCATAGTACTAAAGATGTTGCATAGTATTGCAGATGTTGTGTAATATAGGAGTAATATATGTTGTGTAGTAATAAGGGTGTTGTGCAGTGTAAAGATGTTGTGCACTAAACAAGATGTATTGCATAGTGCTGATAATGTTGTATAATATAGGTAGTCTACAGTACTGAGGACGTTTTGTAATATGGTGGATGTTATACGAAGGATGTTGTATATTACTGAGAAAGTTGGGTAAAATGTTGTGTAGTACTGAGAAAGTTGGGTATGATGTTGTGTAGTACCGAGAAAGTTGGGTATAATGTTGTGAAGTACTGAGAAAATTGGGTATAATGTTGTGTAGTACTGAGAAAGTTGGGTAAAATATTGTGCAGTACTGAGAAAGTTGGGTATAATGTTGTTTAGTACTGAGAAAGTTGGGTATAATGTTGTGTAATACTGAGAAAGTTGGGTAAAATGTTGTGTAGTACTGAGAAAGTTGGATAAAATGTTGTGGAGTACTGAGAAAGTTGGATATAATGTTGTGTAGTACTGAGAAAGTTGGATAAAATGTTGTGTAGTACTGAGAAAGTTGGGTAAAATGTTGTGTAGTACTGAGAAAGTTGGGTATAATGTTGTGTAGTACTGAGAAAGTTGGGTAAAATGTTGTGTAGTACTGAGAAAGTTGGGTAAAATGTTGTGTAGTACTGAGAAAGTTGGGTAAAATGTTGTGTAGTACTGAGAAAGTTGGGTATAATGTTGTGTAGTACTGAGAAAGTTGGATATAATGTTGTGTAGTACTGAGAAAGTTGGATATGATGTTGTGTAGTACTGAGAAAGTTGGGTATAATGTTGTGTAGTACTGAGAAAGTTGGGTAAAATATTGTGTAGTACTGAGAAAGTTGGGTATAAATGTTGTGTTAGTACTGAGAAAGTTGGGTAAAATGTTGTGTAATACTGAGAAAGTTGGGTAAAATGTTGTGTAGTACTGAGAAAGTTGGGTATAATGTTGTGTAGTACTGAGAAAGTTGGGTATAATGTTGTGTAGTACTGAGAAAGTTGGGTAAAATGTTGTGTAGTACTGAGAAAGTTGGGTATGATGTTGTGGAGTACTGAGAAAGTTGGATATGATTGTGTAGTACTGAGAAAGTTGGATAAAATATTGTGTAGTACTGAGAAAGTTGGGTAAAATGTTGTGTAGTACTGAGAAAGTTGGTAAAATGTTGTGTAGTACTGAGAAAGTTGGGTAAATGTTGTGTAGTACTGAGAAAGTTGGGTATAATGTTGTGTAGTACTGAGAAAGTTGGGTATAATGTTGTGTAGTACTGAGAAAGTTGGGTATAATGTTGTGTAGTACTGGAAAGTTGGGTATAATGTTGTGTAGTACTAGGAAAGTTGGGTATAATGTTCTATATTGTTGCGGATGTTGTGCTGTAGTGAGAATATTTAAAGAGCATTAAAGATGTTGTTTTGTTTACTAGATGTTGTATACCGCCCAGGATGTTGTACCGTAATGAGGAAGTTATGAAAACTTCACGATTATATTGTAATATTAGCAGATCAAACTGATTATATCTGATTAATGATGATGATGATAATGATGATGATGATGAATTTTATGCTGATGTCGATGGTGTTGTTTGTCATTGCTGTTGATGCTGCTGCTATTGATGATGATGATATTGTTGTTGTTGTTAATGATGATGATGTTGTATTTTTCCCTTGTTGATAATCATGATGATAAATGGTGATGTGCTACAAACCGTAACTATATATATATATATATATATATATATATATATATATATATATATATATATATATATAAAGAGAGAGAGAGAGAGATGATCATGATAATGATGAATATGATGATGATGATGATGATGATCATCATCATCATCATCATAGTGACAGTATGATAATCAACATGTTTATCTATTGTTATTTATTTCCTATTTCAGCCTTCTTTTTGATATGACCGATGTGAGCGTCAAATAGTCAAGACGAAGCGCTAACTATCTAAATACCGACATGATCATATCAACTGAGAGAAAAAACCTACAAATATATCGCTAATAATAACAAAAAATTAATAATCATAAACAGTAATCAAATTACAAATAAACTATTGTCAGATCCGTAATCAATAGATTTTTTTTAATGAGATTTAATGACAATTAAAATATAAGTTTTCTTCGTTTAATTAAATAAGCAACCGACATCAATCAATTGTTGTGACGAATGCGAATTTAACCTTTGACCTCATTAGCTTCTTCAGTATGCAGCTCATGTCGGTGTTTACACTTACAATTACATCGGGCGGATCATTAAATATTTATGTTTTTGTCAGCCGTCATCAATTATGTTTCGTATTCTCTGGCAATCTTCGTTGTATCAGTGTCAGAAAGTCATCAAAATTAACTTTTTAATGATATAATATAATATCGGGGGTGGGGGAGGGGGTGGAGTAGAGAGTATGGACATTCTCTCTCTATCACCCTCTCACCCCCCCCCATTTCTCTCTATCCCCCTCTCTATGTGTTTGTATGTCTGTGTTTGTGTGTGTGTGTGCGCGTGTGTGTGCGTGTGTGTGTGTGAGAGAGAGAGAGAGAGGGAGAGAGAAAGAGAAAGAGCTTGTCTTAATTTGTCTTAATGCGAATCTCTGTTGACTGAAATTGATAATAATAATAATAATAATAAAATGATAATATTAATAATAGTAAATTATATTTATTAAAGGGCCCTTACTAGTAGGAGCTATTCAAAGGAGCTGTACAGTGATGCCTCAACTTATAGATGTAATGTAAAAACTCAATAAGATATTTGAATGATTATATATATATATTTGTGTGTGTGTGTGTTATCATAGGCGATATTTCGTTCTAGTCCATTGCGCGATATTTCCACTCCGTTTTTAGGTTAGTCATTTCGCTACTTCCATATGTACGTAGTGTGCACAACACAATTTTGTCACGTGTTCACCAAACTGTTATATTGGTTGACGCCCCGAGATCCAATAAAAGGCAGTACTTTTCAAGCTGATCAGACAATTCTCCGAACCCGTCGGACCTCTCTATCCGTATGGTTCATATAGGTAGGATGTGTTTAGCTGTTGGAACCAAGAATAAAGCTGAGGTCAGCATCTGTGTTGTCGAAACGGTTCTTATGTATAGGTTTGTTTTAAAACACAGGAAATTACTGCTGAAGGTAAACTGTGGTGTCAAAGTAGTTACCAATCACGTGTTGTTTACTGCGAGTTGGGGGTGTTAAATGGTACTTTTTGTAGGTTCTTCTGCTTTCTGTGCGTAACTTACGTACAACCGCTTCCCTATGAGCGTAACAGATTTGTCACGCCTGTGTGTGTTGGCACCAATGGCGGAGCGGGGGGGAGGGTGTGAATGAGCGGGCTAAGGCGAGGGGGCGGCCTCCCCGGGTGGCGCCGTTACGGGGGCGGCAATTTGGAAATAATTCGTGTAAATAATTTGTTTTCGTCGTTTATCAATATATCAACATCAATATTTATGATCATATTAAAAACTAAAACGTCATAAACGCAGGCCTAAGATTAAGCATAATTATGTGGTCGCCGCAGTACGAACGTCTAATAATGCATCTGGCTTCTGGGGCGGAAGGACCCCTGACCGTACGCCGTAGGAGGCTCGCTTCGGTCGCAAAAGTATTTCTACTACACCAATGGGGGCGCCCATATATATTTGGCCCCGGGCAGCAATACCCCTACTTCGCCACTGGTTGGTACTAACTCATAACGTTAATACTTAATATATATATATATATATATATATATATATATATATTGGCAGAGACAAATTGTATCCGTCGCCGGTGGCACAAAAATTAAAACCAGGTTTAAATTAAACCTCTCAGGTGAGGTAAATTGGGCTAAAATATTGTTATTGTTCAATTATTGGTCAGAATAAAGCTGAATAAAACATCATTATACTTAGCTTCAATTATCATTCCCCATTAGCGTCCTTTGGTGCCTACATTCGTAGACAATCCGACTACATCGCAAAATACGGGAAATATCTTTAAAAAAATTACCAATTACGGGTACGTCAGTCCTAACCTCTCGCTTATTTACGTTATATATATATATATATATATATATATATATATATATGGAGATATCAGTTGGTAACATCTATTCCATCATCCCATCGCTGAATAAGCCAAGTCGTACTAGCGCCTACCTGTTTATGTAATCCAGGTAGATACAATCTTGTATATTCAGTGTGACGTTTCTGAGTAAATTATATCCAATCAAGTTGGATGAGAGACGGCTACTTTAGCTCTACCGACCGATTAGTATTTAATACACTTGTTCTTCAAATAGCTACACAACGTGGTGTCCCAACCGTGTTAGTAGAAGACACAGGTTCGTGAATTTATGTTCCCATCCATCAAATACAAGGTCATTCATTACATGACAGATTCGTATCGGGGAGATTCATCGTTATGTCTCTGAGAGTCTACTGCCTGTTATTTACATGTAAATAACACTGCGTTGTTTGCATTTAAGTATTCTTCTAATAGCACGTTACGAATAATCCACGAAGATTTGATGTATGTATAATTTGGCACTTTTCTAATTATACATTGCACATAAACATAGGCCTAAATAATTTTTGAAACTTCGATCCCAGCAAATATTTAATGCCCTTAAAGTTGACAAACACACACACACACACACACACACACACACACACACACACACACACACACACACACACACATATAATTCCACTCAATAAATAATAGAACATTGAGGTGCACCCCTTTTGGTATGATATGCGGACAATCTGATGACGTCACAGACTCTCAGGAGTCTGGTTCGCCTAAAAACCAAAACGTGAAATATATATATATATCGTTTAGAAGTCTCCTGTAACGGTAACCTGTTGATACAGGATTCCGTTTTATAATCCGACTTCCTAATATCCCAATAGCCCATGGTACGGTCGCCCTGGCTTGGACTCTACTGCCGAGGGGCCTCGTACAGGATTGAAGAGTGTCGATAAACGTATGCGGACATTAACAACGCTTCTGGTTGGAAGCACGGGTTTAGATTGTAAAAGATCACCGGTCCTGGGAAGAAGTTTAAGGGTAGAGCAGGTAAAAGCACCGACTGTAGATACGTCTTACTTTTATTTAACGCATATTTATTAACAGCAGCGGGACACTCGGACATATAGAGGTTGCCCTCTTTCAGGCCTCCTATATATATATATATATATATATATATATATATATATACGTACTGGCTATAAGATGGAGTATACGATGAAAAGAGATGGCGTTTCCTCCACCGCCCAAAGTGACACATCCGCTGGTGGCGCCTCCAACGGCGAAGAAAGTGCAACCACGGAGAAGCCTTCAAGCCATAGCGGAAAATAATGCGGGATCCATCCCCCCCAAAAAAAAAGAATTGCAAGTATACAATACGAAAAAAAGGATAATAGGACTAAATTCCCGTTTCAATACTAAACTGTTAAACTTAAGAAAACAGTTTTACATACAATAATTTGTTTTTCAACACCTCAGCGCATACGGGATTGTCGACAGTATAATTTCCCTATTTACTAATTCCTATATTATTATTCTGGAATACCTATAAGTAAGGTGTACGATTGGCTGTTTCCGCCTTGAATAACCATTAACTCAATATTTTTCTTTCGGAAATGTTTACCAATCCCCATACTGGATCAACAGGTCTTTACCGGTCCCCTTACTGGATAAACAGGTTTTACCGGTCCCCATACTGGATCTACAGTTTTTTACCGATCCCCATACTGGATCGACAGTTTTTTTTTATAAGCCACCATATCGAATTCAACCACTTAAGTCAGTGTTCTAGCCAATCCGGATAACACTGATTACGGGAACATAATATGGTCCCTTATTTTGGTGGTACCTTGGTAAAGAAAGTCTCCAGAAGATATCTGTTAGTAAGGTTGAGCGAGGATAATTCTGGACATGATTTTGTATCGTCACAAAACTACAGTTGGGATAAGAGCGGATCTTTAGACGTCTTGTTCACTGTCAGCACGAGCTCTTGAGACGGGTGTCAGCTGGGATACTCTAACATTATTGATCGATTGGAGTAAAGGTTCTGAGGTTGTTAGATCTATACACCGGCGGGATTATTCTCGAAAGAAATTCCATCTCGAAAGTTGGAATTTCCTAAACGACATCGGCATGTTGTGTGAGAGATAGGATGATGACCTCTGAAAGTAGGATGAATGAAGGTGGGGTTATTCAGATTTGATTTTGAAAAAAATAATTACGACTGCAAATTAGCGATGTACTCTCGATACGCACAACACAATAGAATACGCTATAATTAATATTTCGGTTTTTTTAATTTTAATTAAAAGCTTTAATCCTTTTCAAATTCTTCCACCAATAAAATAAACTTCACTTCAATTCTTCACAGAGCTAGTAATTACATAAAATTATAAATATTTTTTCTTATGAAAACCATCAGATGAATGACGGCTAATTAGATCGACGCATACAGTTGGCGAATACTGTTGATTAAATTAATATGTGCGCAGTGCTAAATCTAAATATTAATTTTAAAGAATGTTAGCAACAAAATTGTGGCATTTCTTTTACGGGTTATTTGTTTTATTACTGATATTTATATCGTTTGATTTGTTAGCGTCTACGTGGAAGAAGTGTAGAAATGGCTTAAACTTAGGAAAGTGAATGACCGGTGCTTCCACAAGGTGAATGAACTAGGTGAAAGTACAGTTAGTATCCACCAATCGCGACTAATTTCTTATTACACGCGTACCACGAGTATATTGTTTACACTGAGATGTCGAAACAAGAAAACGAAATAAACTACAGTGATTACACTAAACCACGACCTTGTTTATCACAAAGAGATTCCGACGTTGGTGATTACGCGTTCTTTACGAGTGCATCTTCTTTATATCTTACGCCGTTTGGTTACAGTTCTGGGCAAATAGAAACTACCGAGGTGAAAACAAGACAAGACTACGCATAATGTTATTTCTTGGTCCCGTATTCTCCGGTTCCTGGCCAATGTTGCGCTCCGGATTAAAATGTATTCAGTAGTAGACGGCTACATTAGTGAAGGGTTTCCCGTCTAAAAATAGCCACCAATCAATTGTAAGAAACCGTTAGCCTTCACTTACGTCATGTCACATCTATTGCTGGAGCAGCGTAGTGACGGACTACTGAAACGTTCATCAGCTTTGAATTATGGTCTTGATTGAAAGAAAGGTTGTTGGCAAACAAATCTACAATTGTGTATCAACTATTACAACCGTACACTTATTACAGTTACGCTAACCCAAGACAGATTCAATTAGGGTCGTAAGTCGCATAACTTACTAAAATCTTGGTGATTGATTAAATAGTTTTTGAAATTTAAAAATTAAATTTAGACATTTCCAATTTTTTTTATTAACAATATAATTAAACACTGGACTTGTTTATTAAATAGATCTTTATGAAATTAATATTGCATAACTGCGCAAATGCCTTAATAATGTCATATGTACGTCGCTACGGAAATGGTAGTGTTCATTGTCAACAATAAATACAATAATCCTAAACTCTCTATCGATTACATACAGAGGAGATTGTGCATCAGTAGAATTAATGATCTAGTAATAACAGAGGTGGAAATAAATGTAAAGACCGAATTTATGCATAACACATAATTTTAATCCAGAACATAATTGTGTCTGATGTCAAATATCTTCATTTGAAGCAGTTCCACAATCAAATATGGATTTTGTACAATATTTATTTTTATGCAGCATTCTGTTGCCTTTTAAGAAACATGACACAATACTATGAAATTATGTCTTGTCAACAAACACTAGATATCTGTCTTTCTCTCTGTTTCTTCTCTCTCTCTCTCTCTCTCTCTCTCTCTCTCTCTCTCTCTCCCCCCCCCCCCCCCACACACACACATACTCACAGAGCTTCAAATATAATAATTTATACGATAATTTGGTAGAGCAATTAGTGTTCTAATAATGTATACGGAAGACGTCGCCCCCTGTCATAAACCTTTTGAATATTTAATGTCTCTAGCGAGCAGGCTGCTAAAGTTTAACCGAGCTTGACTAAGTAAATGGAAGTCTGTCTCTCATCTCGAGAAGTGGCATAGAATTTAACTCGTTTGGTTTATGAAAAATATCGAACACTTGATGTATATGATTGGCTTCGAGAACTATGGGACAGGAATTGGCTATTCACCAGTTACATTACAGTTAGCTATACTCTTTTGATTTAGAGACTGGCCTTAGTCTGCATATAACATTTAATATTATTAACGCTCGGTGACCATTACGTATTTACTGGATTTATATGCTTATAAAGTATTTGACTCACAAAGACACCCAGAACTAATGCTCACTGTTAGCAAGGCACACCATACAACTATACACGATCCTCTTGATTTTCCAAGAACACACCGAAGACGTGTTTTATCAGTTGGATGGAAGGTTTATAAACATCAATAAAATAAACATGAACACCGGTAACATGAACAGTGATAGAGCGGTGATGCTCGGCTTGAGATACCCGGGTTTGATTCCTATTCGAAGTAAAAAATCTTTCAGACCAGTTCCTAGATCAATTTCTCGACTAAGAACATCGTAGGTAGTTGATAAAGCTAAATAAATGGCAGTGTGTCGTCTCACCGAATTAAAAGAAAATAGGACATCAAATTAAAACAAAAACTTTATTTTGGAAATTGTTCCTCGCATATAGTATTCTTTCCAATATTCATTCATTCAGAAATAAAACTTGAATTTTCCTCCTTCTTGAGTTCACACTTTTTACCAGGATATCAAGATATTAAACTTAGCCTTCAGATTACAATATTTTGATAAAGATTAAGCCGTTATTTCCCGTGGAATCGTAATGATGCGATTTTAAAGATAATTAGTCAAAGTCAGTGCTAACATTTTCCAGTCAAGAATAATAACAGTTGTTTAAAATTATTCCCTTTACTTCTCTATAAAAAAATGTATTACCTTCTCGGTATTTCTACGGTTTAGGCAACCATTGGCGCAAAATAATTCGCTATTTTGGCACAAGAGCGAAGAATGCTGATCGTCTGCCTAACATTTTGCTTCGATCGGAAGTTGGGACTGGTTTGCTATTTAGTTGGGTTTTTTTTGGTACCCCGGTGGGATCTAGCTTTGTTCTATTTCGTGGAGTAAAGTGGAGTGTGTGAGTCTCATATGGCGAAGACGTTCGATGCCAGTGAGGGATCTCGACACGTTCGTGAAATACATCCCGGAATTAGATCCCGAAGTCGGAACATTAGGATGCCGGAATAGCGGTCTGTTGGAACATTGGTTTATCGGATTATATTGGTATGTCGGAACACGACTTATCGGAGCATGGGGTGCCAGAACATTGGACGATGAGAACAGGGAGCTGCCAGAAAGAAATGACATTACGTAGTCAGTATAATATGAGAATCGTCAAAACGGTGCCACCTATTTGAGTAGAGATTGTTATTATTTTCTACGATACCTATCACATTCGTTTTAGCAATATTAAATATGATCATATTTACTTTAAAGGTAATATTGTGAGTATGCCTCGTAATTATCACCGATTAATATACTTATTCTCCGATACTAAAAAAAGATCCTGTTTTCCTCTACGTGCCCGACCACTATCAAATATTTCAGTAATATAACAACATTGCTGTCAAGAGCTATACCCCGTGTAAACACCGATATCGTGGTAAACAAATCACACTTTCATATCAGAGTCGGATGTAAGTTATCCACACGGAGTAAGCTTTACCTTTTGGTCTTAAAATTGCTAAATTAATGTTACGCCAGTAAATAAAAAGGTCACATTTAAAGAAACTAGTGTACGTTTTCGATGGAATATTCAATAGGTTGGCTGGAGATCGCTTTATAATAGCCCCATCAAGCCGACACAGTTTGAGTAGAACATTCCAATGTCCATAGTCTGGCAAGGATATAGTTAAGACTTTCTGAACCGAAATTGTAAGTCTAGTATTTTATTAACACTTTTGACGTGACCTAATTAACCGAAAGTATGATTTCAATAACAAAACGCGTCTGTAACCGGGCTAGATAGATCTACTGAATATTCGTTGCTAATTTTATTCGATGTGCCATCTGGTTGAAAAACTGATACAAACTCTGGCTGAAGGCTATTAATCTTTTAGTCGGCAACTTGAGGAAACGTTGGACTCGATCAAAGTTTGATGAGCTGTCCTACAACCATTTGTCGGAGATAGTTTTGTCCTGTCAAAGCAGAAAAAGTTGAATATCCTTAAATGCACAGCTGCGCCTTCAAAATGGTCCTGGAAAACCAGGAATCACGTAAAGTGGCAAATTTTTTATTAAGCACACGTAATATAATATCGATTGATTGATAGATTTGTTAATTAATGGATTGATTGACGATATTAATATAGAGCAAAATACGTCGTAAATCGGCGTTATTGTGTACAGTAAAATAATTAAATTAGATGAATTGATTTTAGACAACATCTCGACAAATAGTTAATAGTCGTATGTTGGATGTTTCATTCGTAGCCACAGAGATCGATCTCATTCGCATTATTCTCATAAAAGAGGAGTTAGCTATATTTAGAGAAGAAAGTAGAACAAATCTACTGAGGGCAAACAAATGGCTGAAACATATAGAAGTAAGATTTGATTAATTTACTGAACACGTACTGGGATTTTTCATTGTGGGTACTGTACCCTTGCTCATTAAAACAGGGTGTAAATTGGTAAATGGTAGGGTAAAAACAGAAATTGAAAGGATATTATTACTTTTCAGAAAAGTGGTGTCAGTTATGTTTTTGTAATGATATATACACCAATGGACAGAAACGATGAATATCCCACGCAATAAATTATAATGACATCTTGATATTCAGTCAATTATTATATTAAGTAACTATGGTTTTTGGGTCGAACTATTTTACACCACTAAGCAAAACACGTTCATTCATCAATTGTAAAAGTATCAAACAGAAAAAAAAGAATAGAATTCATAGTATTCGTTGATTTTGAATAAATATACTCTCCAAAAACATTCAAAAATGAAAACGTATATTCCATATTTTTTATGAATATGACTGAAACAAAATATTGATTCGAATAAGTTTCAAAATCACGTGTATGAAGCTGTAGTGAATAGCCACAATAAGTGTTTTCTGTCTTTATCCGTGTCCCTTTTCATAATACAAGTTCTGAGTATCATAAACACATGAGCACTGTTTTGATGTACATTGCCAAAATCGACGTGGCTACGCACGCGCGCGTGCGTGTGTATTATTTTAAATATGGTGATAATTCCCTTACTGTATGGTTTCATGTTTATCTAAACATTATAAACATTCTTGTGCAATGTAAATAATTTCCGTTGGAGTGTTCATTATAAATACCTTCTTATATCGACACCGCATCAATTATTTACATATAATGATTGAATTACCTGGTATGTATTAATTTTGACAATATATGTTTTTATATCCTATCTTTATCATTCCGTTATTAGTCAAATTTCAGTGAATGTCTCACGGATATATAAAAATATGGTTGGCAGATAAGTCGATCTGCTACTGAAAAGAAATTGGCTCTTCAGTTCCACTTTATGAGACTATGATTTAATAATTAAATTTATGAATTAGCTAATTTATTAGATTATTCCGAGAACAGCCGGAAATAAACCAACTTCAAGGTTACGACAATGATTTTTGCTGGCGAAAATGTCATTCGGATATGTTTAATAAATAGCTTGGAACTTTTGGGGCCGAATTTTAATTACATTATGCCAATCGGCGTTAAGACCGGACTATTCCTCGATTTAAATTGAGTTCTTCATTTACGATTAACATTTCATCAATTAGATTGGCATTTCAGTTCGATAAAGCGCTGTGTTTTAATCTATGTGTGGGAGGGGGTTGTTGATGCGGATGATAAGTGGCAATTATATCAGAGATGTTCGTTCTCTTTAATCGAAGAATAACTATTTTTTGTTGGTGTCTAAACCAATAAACTTTATTCTCTTTCTCTGGCAGAACACAAAAACGAAAGAAAAACTAGTAATTGGTACTTTATTGTCGAATATTCAGTCACATGACATTGCTATTTTTGCTGTTGTTAAAAGGCCATATCGTGCCTCCGTAAAAATGAAATGTTTTAAATAGGACCTGAAATGATACAGTTATTAGCGAATGATGGCTTCTTTCCCTTTCATTGTTTAGTGTTGCCCATAGGCATGTTTGTTGTCTTGGTAGGAAATCAACGCTGATTAGTGATGGTGGTCCAATAAAAATATAATTTTCGCCTCAACAAATTGCAGATTGTTCCAATTTTAGAATATACACATTGTCCTGTACTATAGAAACACGTGGATGACCGTAATCTATCCGAACGTCATATATTGACATTTTACTGATGTTCTGGAGAAACTGTTAGGTGACATGCGTGACTGTCTATGTTATCCACCGACATCACATCAGAGTGCTAGCCGTATTGTACAACTCATAACCCGCTCGTATTGATCGCTAAATGCTGAGGAAATAATAATAATGATAAAAAATAATCCATGTTTAGTAGATATATCAACGTTTGTACAGAGATCAGTAGGATGGTTTATAGGTATAAGCAAATAGGTTTATACTTTGATGGGATTAGTGACACAAAGTGACAATTAAAGCGGACAGTTAAAGGGGCAGTTCACCCTCAGATAATATTTCGTAAATATTTAACTCTTATAACAGTAAACAAAAAATTCACGATAATAATCACAAATTATATCTGATATCGTAGATATAAGGAAATAATCCAAATTACTGGAGAGCCGCCATTACGGCTGCACCCGATGTCCGATTCGAAGGCGGGAAGGAGAAAAGTCAAGTTCTCTGACGTCACCGGAGCCCGGCGTACACAGAGTTCAAATAGACACCAGTTAGTGTTCCCGATTCTCCTCGCGCTTTCTTCGATGATTCCGCTTTCTTCGAAACAATCGAAATCATCTTCCTCTTATAATAGTTCTTCTGGATCAAACTGATATGGTTGAATGTCAGTCAGTCAGTCATGCTGTGTCAAATCATCCACTGACCGATTTATTACGAACGCGTCATCTGGCGAAAGCGGAATGAACTACAATTGTGGGTCAGAAAAGTACAAGCAATCTGCTTCAGGGTGATGTCATGTGTAACGTAATTCACCGATGACTTGTATTAAGAACCTACGCAGTATCTCTCTTGAGATATATTAATAAATAAAAGAAAGATGCATCGTCTGAAATAGTTGTCCAGTCAATCGATCGATCGATCAATCAATCAATCAACCTATCAATTAACAGATCAATCAATCGATTAGTTTATTAATTAGTTAATCAGTAAACTAAATGCATTTTATCAGCTTTGTATACTCATATACGAAAGAAATGCAGATTTATGACATGCATACACTGAAAGGGAGACGGTGGAAGTCAACATTTGCAGATGGCACGTGACACCTAAACGATATTAACCATCGAAACTAACTTCACTATAACATACAATAACTTGAACATTCAGCCGCAAAGGCCCCACACACACACACACACAAGCACACATTTGGACAGAAGGCATTTATATGTAAATACCAGCTTTATTATTATTATTATTAATAATAACAAACATAGTTTTAACTAATTATAAGTTATGTTGTCATCTCCAAAGAATATAGAAGTTTCATTATCTGGTTTTATGATAAAATTATATTATAATAGATTATATCTCTAACCGATTACATTGCCAGTAACTGACAGTAGTAGAGGATAGTTAACATTATAGATCTATAACGTAATAATTTAGTTTTATATAATCTAACAATTTATTAGAACATTCTAGAGCGTCTACAGAAAGGCATACTTCGAAGGGGTGTACTTTAATACGCCCCTCCCCCCCCTGTGTAGTGAGGCAGATGTTGTCATAGAAGACGCACGTGGGACTTGGTCAAGGTGTGGCCTTCGATGTATGAGAATAAATTGGTCAAACCACTGGAAGAACACACACACATACACATATACGTGCTACGTTCAATAATGGCATCATCTGGCCAATAGTAATATGCTGTATTTATTTAATCTGAAATTACCTCTAAATTCATCGTTACGGGCATCGTAAATTATCAAGATCATGGTCTTGCATTGACAAAGTGGTGCCGGGTGAATGAATTGTTCGTGAATGTGCGTGTTGTAACGATTCCTGCATCCGAATCACGGTGTCTTAGGATGTTTCACATCGCGGCTCATCTTTATCTTTAACATTTAGGTGTCGTTGGTAAGCCTACCGTCTACCGAGCCGCAATGTCATTGGGCAAGAATTTCTACGGACTTCAGAGTTGATATGTTTATCGTAAACGAATATGTAAACAAACATTATTACGCCTAAAAGAACAGCCCACCTTCATTTCAAATTTTCAGGATTAATATAGCTATGTTCACAAATATCATAAACCATGTCAAAATGTGAAAACTATCAGCCAGACATTAAATAATCCAGTTCAAACTGGTGATCAATAGAATTTTCAAACGCCTGTGGGTGCCGCCATTTTTAAGCTAGACCGGAAGTCACTTGAACGCAGCAGTTTGACCGGAAGTATGTATAGTCTGTACAAAAGCATGTAAACAAAGCCAGGAATAATTCCAGAACAAAAAGCAATAATCTTGTTAAAATTACGCTTTGAATGGCACACAACCATATCAGTTTGAGCCAGAAGAACCATTACAGGATGAAGATGATTGCTATTGTTTCGAAGAAAGCGACCTCATCGAAGAAACCTCGAGGAGAACCGGGATGACCAACTGGTGTCTATGTGAACTCTGCGTACTCCTGGCCCGGGTGATGTCAGAGCACTTTTCGCCTTCGAATCTGGCTTCCGGTGCAGCCGTAAAGCCTCCCCCCAGTAATTTGGATTGATTCATTCTATCTACGATCGGCCCGTTTAGCCTACCTTGTGCACAAAAGTGGCCGTAAAACATCAATCTTGATATCAGGTGAACTTTTTGTTTACTGTTATAAGCATCACGTATTTACGAAATATTATCTGAGGGTGAACTGTCCCTTTAAAGTTTATTTCGTACACGTCACAGACACGGCTTCTCGGCGGATTACAGACAGATGTACAGAAAGTAGGAGGACGTTCGGAACCAATAATAGTGGTACACAATCCGAGGAATACCTTCTTTATGAAAATATATAATATCCACGATACATCCTAGCTCCCGTTAGCTAAATAATGTATTACAAGTGGGTTTGTTACGTGGAATAAAACACCTTTAATCATTTCCCTCACCCAACTGTTACCCATACTACCTACGTGTATATCGGATGTGTTTATTAAATTCATTTCTCAACCCATCCGTGTCATTATAAGTCCGATATTCGATATATTCCACGACCAAAGAACAACAGAAATATCGACAGAAAAATTACAAATAACATCATATTTTTGAATAACACACACACACACACACATAATGCAGCTACCATTCTTCAACACTGAACACTGTCTATGATAACATTAATTTAGTTCATTCAATATTTTCAAAAATAAACAAAAACCTTAAAACGGATCAGTTATAAAATATTTCCGTTAAACAACCAGTAATACATGAAAATAATAAATAAATAATTATATATATATATATAATAGTGGTACACAATAAAGTTGGAATTGTCTATCACACATGTATATGATAAAAGGTTTATCAAAGATATTGCATCAATATATCTTAGAACACTTGGTCTAGTTAACAATTTATGGTAATGCAATTTAAATAAACATATATAAATTTTCTAAGCTAAACAGATTTTTAATGCTAACAAACTGTCACAGATAATCCCCCCCTAATCGTATATATGTAATCTATCAAACATGACACCTAAAAAATGAGCTCCGGCGGACTAGCGGTTAAGCACCCGGCACTTGGTGCCAACGGTCACAGGTTCGAACCCCGCAAGAGGTCGAAACTTTTCCAGGGATTAATTTCTCGGCTCACAACATCGTGGGTGGATGACCACGTTACATGGGGCTGCCGTCTCCACTGAATTATTTCAAATAAAGGGGGACGTTAAAAAACCCAAGGACGTAAAACTCTCTGGGAGTTACCAACCTCGGGGTATTTCGGCTCCATCTTTCCGTACTGCATCCCTGTGAGTGGTGGGGGAGGAGATTTCTCAACCACTCCTACATAGAGGCTTTGCTGAATAAGCGACAGCCTGAGGATTCTCCCCGAACAACAAAGCCATGACACCTAATATATACTTATCCTATCCCACGTGCTACCTTACACTGAGGTCATTATTAAACGCTGAGGGTGATGCTACTTGTTTTCTAAACTATGGTTAATATCAGAGCGAATATGAAACAAAGATTTTGAGCTTTTATTTCGCTTTTCGGTATCTTTAATAAACATATAATACATCACAAACACAGCTAAAGTTTTTCAATTCATCGCTCGTCAACTGCACTCCTCTGTGTCAGACCGTCTTCCTCGCCGCTTGGTGCGCTGCGATTAACACTGGTAAATATTGAGAGTACGAAAAAGGGTATCGGTCACTAGAGCCATTGCCGATATAGTAGTTTACAGGAAATTACGCCGCATCGGGTGGCTTTGTTACGATGAAAGCGAAAACAACGTGGATTCCGGCCTCTTCTACGCTCCAGAAGGGAACCCAGAATCAGATGCTGTGCGTTTCCGCGAGCTCGTTCTCTACAGACCCTTGATGCAAAACAAAAAGTGTCATAACGTCTCTCTCTAAATGTGGTAACCGTACGGTTTCACACCCAATTTTGAACGGACACTTCGCATCCAAATTATTAATATTTTTTACAGTAAAAAGTTATCATTATTCAAGACAGCATTAACTTATATGGATATATTGTTAATAAAGTGTATTTAATTATATTATATAGATTTTATATACATTTCTAGTGTACTTATTTTCGGACGTATCATTCGGTACGAGTTACAATCATACCTTGATATAGGATCTACGGAGTAGTGATGATGATGATGATTGATATTTAACGGCCACTTTTGTGCACACGGTAGGCTAAATGGGCCGAGCGACCTACAGAGGTAATGAAGCAAAGTCAAGGATGAAACACTCTTCAGATATGCCGTGATAGCACAGTTAGTTAGAGCGTAGGACTCGTAGCCGAAGGGTCGCGGGTTCGAGGCTCTGTGAGCTGCAATGCTGTCACGTGGCGACTGGTTCACTCATCCATAAAAATGAGTACCTGACAGGACGAGATGGCTATGTGTCTGAGTAATGTTTTGGGCCTTTAATGGCAGAATGGGTCGTATATTCTCTTGTGAGTCGAGATGTGTGCTGGGTAGAAACAGGTCCGAGTCAGGGAAAATAATACAGTACAGCGCCTCAGAACAGGGTTACCCTGTTCTGGCGCTATATGATGATGATGATTGATATTTTACGGCCACTTTTGTGCACAGGCTAGGCTAAATGGGCCGAGCGACTTCCACAGGTAATGAGACGAAGTGAAAGACGAAACAACCTTCAGATATGCCCACGCGTAGGATATTGGCTCCAGAAAGAACTTACATGGAGAAAATTTGTAATAGTACAAGATGCAAACACTTAGAAAGTTTATTAAACAGATACAGACACTGAACACTAAAACTTAAGACCAATAAATTACCTAATTACAGATCAATATTAACAACACATTCCTGATTATTGGCTGAAACAAAATTTACAATTAAATATTTAACCAACAGCTTTATATAACAAACTACATCATAACAGACATCCAGCTGTGTGTAAAATGATTTGTATCGTAGAAAAATAATTCTATTTGAAGGATCTTAGAATGTGTGTGTGTGTGTCTGCACATGTAACATTTTAACAATTTATTTCATTTAATATTTATTATGGGAGTGTCTTCATTATAAGTACTACATTTCTAACATTTCTTCTCAGCAACATTCATATAACTAATTTAAATTTTATGATATACATTGTATATCATAAAATTCAAATCCACAAATTAATTTACCATTTTATTTTTTAATTCAGAAATATTTCTTCCATGACAATCCTACTTGGAATATAACCACTCGGAGTAGGTATTCCAAGCAGGTACTTGGAGTACTTACTAATGGTAAAAAGTATTAGGCAAAAAAATTTGGGAAAAAAAACGGAATTTTGGAATTGATAAATTTGGAATTGCAATTGATAAATTTGATGTGGAATTGACCAAATGGAATTGACCCCATGTCAATAATGGTAGATCATGCTAAACAAATTGAAACGAAACAGATTTAATATAACTGGACCCGTCTACTAAGAAACAAACACACTACTTGTTCTTGCCAACGTTGCTAAACCATATCGTACTCATCTGGCCAAAGAATGATGACGATGACTCCTCGATGTTATGATGCTGTGATGATAACATGGGAGGAGGACTCGATGGCTCTAATGTTGGAGATATCAGGGGACTTCCCTGAAACGAAAGTAGAAAGTTTGACTAAATATTAGTTCTCAAACATAATTTGGCCTATAAATTAGGCTAAAGCCGTCTCCGGTGTTGTCAACAATACCCGAACTAATTAGCATACGACATAACATCAGACAACGGGCTATAAACAGTAAATAGACAGTTTGCTAGGTGGACGTTTTGGCTAATCATCAGGTCATCAGGCTGCTGTCCGGTGGTCGAATTAAAAACTGAACACTTGATAAACTAATAATAAGATTTAATAAATAAGTTTGACAGTAATATCATGCATTAATCCCACTTATATTGGTAAATTCCTTAATTTGTCAAACAACTGATCCGGAATGGCTTGACCCCCGGTTTAAATTTTACATGAATTCCAAAGCTGGTCACAACGCAACTGAGACAATTCTGAGCACACAATATTAAGATGAAAACGGTGTGAAGATTTCGTTGCTCAATCAAGTTGCTATTATAGCTCATCTGTGCCTAGTCATCGTTCAGTTATTTAGCCTTGACACTCGTCACATCAAGGACACGTGGCGTATAGCCTTCATATATCGGACCAAGACATCGTCGGTAAAGATGGGGAAGTGTGAGATTTTCCGTCATTCTGTTAGACATTAGTATACTTGAATTAGCATGAGAATATAATTTATGATCATATCAGTGAATGCATTGTGATTGTACGGAACGATATTGCTATGATATTATTAATGTTGGCATCTTTTAGGTTATATAGATAAGGTGTTTTATTTATTATTATGTCGTTCTTCTGGTTTTGCCATAATATAATCACTTCGTAAAACATATAAATATTTATTCTGTTATCACAAAAACTTGTACTTAATGCGTTCATAGAAAAATAATTTTGTCACTGAAGAAGTCTTGCATTTGGCCACAGACCAGAAGTCTTACCAGTGAGTAGCCACTAGACAACAGTCTTAGATAATGAATTTAAAAACAACATATCTACAGGAAAACCCCACAGAACAAACTATAACTCAAACGTCAATAACAGAAATGGAAAGGAGACAACCGTATATTTATTACCACATTCTACTGAATTATTCTCTTTGCTCTAACTCTCCAATCACATCTACCATATATATATATATATATATATATATATATACATTAGATCTAAACACTGTCAAAATATACATCATATCGAGCCTAATAGTGAATGGTCCAAGACACTCCAGGGCTACCATGTATTCTGATCAACTGACAAATTTGCTTCGTTTCATTCACTTGTTTAATAGCTATTGATGTATGTTACTGCGGTCTATTAGAGTGCGCTGTGCAGCCCAACACCTTCAGCACTCGAGGTTTCTGTTACTCATCCTTAGTCCGTATCAGTCTAGCCTCTAACCACTGACCAGTCCAGCTTGGGTGTCCCTAACAGAAGCCAAAGCTTCTGCTCACTTAGCTCCCGGGATCACCGAGACATGAAAACCACCTCACTGAGTCAACGAATGGATTATGAGGGGGGGACATATTTATTTTATTCTTTTATATATTTGTTTAAGAGAAATCCATTTTCACATAAGTGCTGCCTTTTTTAAAACCTACGTGAGAAGAGATACAGACATAACATATATTATAAATGTTTTTAGACCAACCTTAGAAAGAGCCTTTGGTGATTGGATAACGGGGTGCGACATCATCGTACGGTTCTGTATACTCAGCGGTAACAAGGGGAAGCGACTGCCGGATGTCGTCAGAGCCAAGACGTTATGTTGTTCTTGATGTACTGACGATTGCTTACCTCCCCCATACATATAACTAATATGATGATCTAACGACGTTAATGATCCATAAAGTATCTGCAGACCACAAGAAAGACAAGATCATTCATATTGCAAATTTTGGTGATGATGATGATGATAATAATAAATCAGCAAATACGAAGAAGTAAATTTTTCTATATTCTATGTAAAGTATTAAAGTTTTGCTCCCATAAAAACGTTGGTAGTACACTGTGCTGTAGGCTTTGGGTTCAAATCCCAGGGAAAGGAGACGATTAGGTGAAACTGTTTTACCTTCCCACTAATGAGTATTTGATAATTGTTCTGTGATTATGAAAATGGGTTAACATATAAAGTATATAGATTTATGGTATTGTGAGCCATATATATATATATATATATATATATATATATATATATAATATATATATATATACACATACATACATGGTAGCTGTAACTACTCCTTTCTCCACTACTTACCATAGAGAAAGAAAGAAAATTGGAGTCAAAATACTACCAGAGATCAGTGCACTGTCTTTAACATTCCACTTTAATTCAGTGCAAAGACAGCAACATTTAATGTAGTCAGCGACTTCTGTTTTTTTTTGATCTTAGAAATCTAAATTGGTCTGGAGGTTACGACCCGTAATTCTCATCCTTGAGTGTATAGTCTGGACTTCCGATTTCCACCAGTGATGCTCGTATTGCATCAAATCTGATGTGTTGTTTTAGCATCGAGTATAGTCAGTAATAGTGTAGTTGGTTTTACTTTAAAACATTTGAAACTTAATCATAAGTTTTGTCAAATCTGTTATTGGTGCTGTTATTATGGTCCAAGATGTTTGAAATGCATAAAAAATTATAAATACTCACTGTTTGGTGTATATATATATATATATATATATATATATATATATATATATATATTCATTAATAACTATTATAACTATGAGTATCTTACATTTGACCTCTGTGACTGTTTGACCAGACGTTGTTGTATATATGGTGAAAATACATCTAAGTCAAATGGGTCGACCAGACTCTCTAATCTCTCGATGGCCTTTTGACCTCGTTGCTGATAAACCCTGTTGCCCTACAAACAATAAACACAAACAAATTAACCCCCGAAATATAATAAGTCCAGTCTGAAAGACCTTTATTGAAGAAGAAAAAACCACAACAAACAACTTTTCAAATTAAATTCAGCTTGATGAATGAATGAACACGAGCTAAGAAACTGACCTCTTTGTCATCTTTTCTTGGTAAGATATTCATAAACACCTTCAGATCAAATATTAGTTGTAATGCCCTGTTCTGTGTCAGCTGTTTGGTGTCTGATGAGTTCAGTAACTCCTCGTATGACTCGATTATGCCATCTGATAGCTGGTCAACTAACAACATCAGTGGCAGTCTGGCATATATATATATATATATATATATATATATATAATACACACAGAATATATATATATATATATATATATATATATATATATAAACACACACACACACACAGAGAGAGAGTACAATTTATATCAGTTGAACCTCATCATGTTAACTTAATTTATTCATGTTATACCTAGTGTGCTCGTATGAGAAAAACGTGTGTCATTGCCAGAGTAGGGTAATCCTTATAGCTACTGATAATCGATTGCAACCAATGACACGATCTCGAGTAATCGTAATCATCATTACCAGATGCAATACGATCGCAACAGATTAATAATACTGATGATGTAATCGGTCATTACTCTCATGACTACACAGGGTGCTCGATTATTTCTGTTACATCGTCACGTCAACATAGATATTATGACAGACAGGAGAAAGAAGTATTAAGAAATTTTATTCCAGTGTTTAATCAAAGTGCTTTAGGGTAATTTTAGTCCAATTATATAGAGCGCTATATAAAATGTTGTATTATAATAATAATAAGAGAGAGTTTCTAAGTTTCCATTAACTATCCTATTATGTGTAGATGTGATAATCATCTTGTTTGTGTCTATGGTGATGCCGTACATGATGTGTGACGTAATCAAATGGTAACCGGTTCAACTAGTTCATATACTGGTAACTGGAATGAGACCAACGGTTGGTCTAATCAAAATGACTGCACCTGTCGGTCGTAATGCACGATACAGTCTGACTGCTCTATAACAAAGTGACTGGGACGCATAGGTCATGGACTGCGCATTACAAGTTAACCGTGGAGAGCAACGGCTGTCGTCACGCAATCGATCCGGGTGCATTTATGGTGTGTGTTATGATACCACTTTTTGCCGGGACATTCCCCGACGTATTTTCTCCATTTGACGACATTGCATTATTCAAAAGTCAATCAATATTTTGTTTTAGACGACGCAATACAATCATCTTAATTCAATCAGAATGATGAATTGTGGCAATAACATTAATGCTGATGCAGCCATGTTGCCTAGCTAAATGCCACTTCACATTTCATCATAGACAGGAAATCCCATCGAAGGCAGCAATTATGTTGGTCATTTAATGGATGTTTATTTCGGCGGTGTACATTGTAATCACGATTTATTTACAATGCAATAATAATAATAATCTGCAATCATTACACACCTAACTGCTATCATTATATTATAAGTTAATATAATCTATAATCGCAATAATTTACTTGTGTCCTGTAAATGCCCAAACTCAGGTCACAGCCACCTTTTCAAATGATATCTCAGGATTAGGTTTGTGTATGTTTATGTGTGTGTGTTCACATGCGCGTGTGTGTGTGTGTGTGTGTGTGTACTTACTGTGGTAAGGCATGGCCACCAATCCTATTTATCTCTTCACAAAGATCATAAAGTAATGTTTGTAAATATGATGACACCTAGAAAAAGATGACACACACACACATATATATACATATATATATACACATATATATATATATATATATCATGGCCAATGGTGTACATAGTAGGCTAAATAGGTGAAGTAATGTCCAAAGGTAATGAGGTCAAGTGAAGGATAAAACACCCTTAAGATATAGCTGGGTTGGGATTTGAACACTGGTGTCCGAGTTCTGTTGACAGCCACACTCCACATCATATATAGATATACATAAATTAAACTGACCACTATAAGCTATATGTGTTTGGTTTTTCTCTTTACCATCATTTCAAACCCACATCGGTAAGACAGAAATCAAAATTATAACATTCTCTGATTTAAAAATAATTAAAAATAAAAAACATTATTTTAGATAACGCTCTGCTCACGTTAATAACAACACTAATGATGATAAACTGTTATAATTAGTCATAATTAAAATTTACTACAACACCGACATAGAACAGATGATCTATTAATATGAAATCTACTATTAAAACAATTATAGGATGATGTAAGAGCGATATCATTAATTAAATGTAGTGTGTCGACAGACTTGAAATGAAAATAAAGGAAATACGGCCGTAAGCATTATTTGTGACCGCAACGTGGCCACAGGGATGAGTTCGAGGAGGGGATGAAAGTTTTGAAAAAAAAGTGACCGCAGATTAATTCTGACTCCATCTAGAGTCAACACTTCAGAGTTTGCTGTGGAGAAATCTGTCCACAATCTACAAGATTTTAACAAGATATTGTATTAAATTATATAATAACATACTATAAGTGAGATATTTAATAGTGGCTTTATTTTAGTGAATGGCCTCCTCCTTTTCTCCTCATAGCTGGTTTCAGCTAATAAATGCACTTCATTAGATTATTATTATTATTGTTAACATTATTAATATTGTCATAAAAAGAAAGAGAAAATACAATAAATATGACACTGAATTTTGGTAATTATGAATCATACACCTGATAATGGTCTCATCTGAGAATGGTCTCATTTGAGAATGGTCTCAGCTGAGAATGGTCTCATCTGAGAATGGTTTCATATGGGAATGGTCTCATCTTAGAATGGTCTCATCTGAGAATGATCTTATCTGAGAATGGTCTCATCTGAGAATAGGCTCATTTAAGAATTTTGTCTTCGGAGAATGGTCTCAACTGAGAATGGTCTCATCTGAGAATAGTCTCATCTGAGGATGGTCTCATCTGAGAATGCTACCTTTTCTATCATCCAAGAAAACTGTTGAAAATGCTTGAGAATACCGAAAAATATAACTCAAAGTTGTGTGATTTAAAGTGTAATGAGTGAAAAGTCATGGACATATGACGAGACCATAATAAAGTTGGTGAATGTAATAAAGCAAGTGGGTCAGTTAAGTTCTATTATTTAGCCTCAACACTCATCAAACCTGGAACATATGGCTGAGGGGTGACACCTCAAAGCAACGCATCTCAAAAACCAACAGACAAGAGCCCGATGTGAACCCACAACCTACAGTCTTGCAGCACTGAGCTCTAACCACTGCACTACCAGGCATCACCTGCATTAAGTTTAGCTTTTTCAATAGCAGCCGACGTCCGACGCTAAATGTTGTCTAGTTTCCAGTCCATCGTCTCCTATTTTATCAGCAAAAAACTGGTTGGGTACTTTGGTTTTGGTGAAAAAGTGGCCTAGAATGCGGAGAACAACACCCACCCCCCTTCCAATGGAGAAGGGCCACTAGTGTGTTAGTGTGACTACTACTACCCCTTCACCAGCCATCCTGCCCATGTCACAGTGTTTTTACAGGCCCCACAGGTGAGCTGCTGCCTACTTTTTGTAAGGGGTCTTCTACTCTATTCCCTACTGAAAAGGTTGAGTAAGTGATGAGGAAATATAACTAAACAAATTTTTAAAAGCTACCTGGGTAGTTGTTGCGTTCAACATCGTCAAAAGTGTAGGAATGTATTGTTTATGTAATACAGTATTAAGTTGACAGTCATACATCATATTGTCTGATGGCTTACCTGCATTGGGACTTGTATAGTAGAGTTTACCTTCTCTCCTCCCTCTGTTTCCTCTTCTATCACAATATCATCCCACTTCTGTAATATATATAGATTATGATTTTACACACACACATACACACACACACACACACACACACACACATGCAGTCATACCCAACCATATGTCATTAACTGATTCCAAAAGCTCTGACATAACCCGGTTTTTGACATAAGCCAGATGTAATATCTTAAACATGTCTTTCGATGTAGACATTTTATTGTATATACATTTAAAAACATTTTTAATGTGTTTTTATTGTATTTTAAATTGTTTTTAGCTTCTTTGATCCTTTATTGTTAATTTATTTATTTCATGTCCTTTTATTATGATGTAAGTGACATGCTGAGTGACGTTATGTCAGGTGTAATGACATTCATCGAACTGAAATTTACTATAGAAAAGTGACTTAATGGCAAATTTGACGTAGATTGAAATGACATAAAGTGGAGTATTACTGTGTATATATATATATATATATATATATATATATATATATGAGATAAAGAAAAGAGGGAGTGAGAGAGCTATGTCAGACAGTATCTATTATACAGTTATTCACAATACTTACAGTACAGTTTCTCAATAATGACTTGTTACCATTATCTAACAGATAACTTCTAAACTCTCTGATAAGTATCTTGGCCATATAAGTGGTCCATAAGCTGGAAATATATATATATATATATATATATATATATATATACATACATACATACATACATACACACACATACATTACATATAAAGATATTAATTGTCAGATGCATAAAATGTTCAATCGAAACATATATCAGAAAGCTAATATCATTAAATAAATTATCATACAATAATTTTAATAAATGAGCAAAACATTTGTAAAACATACTTATATGCTTCATGTCCAAACTGCACCAATTGATCTTTCATGGCTACCCATTTTGGGTTTTCTGTGCTTTTTTGTTGGCCTCTGACCTTCTTTATTGGCCTAGAAATAATAAATAAATTATATATATATATATATATATATATATATATAATGAGCACTCAGAGTTTTTATCATTATTATTATTAATATTGGTATTTAAAATGAATCCATTTTAATTTGTTTAATCAATATTATATAATGTTTCATCAAACTAAACAAGTACTATGTCTAAAGAAAGAATGTGAGAAGCAAACTATGCTTAGTTAACACACACACACACACACTGAAAGAGAGAGAGAGATACATACACTATTATTATTATTATTTCCATCATTATTAATAACAAAATGTTATATAGTATTTATATATCAAGGTAATTCTTTGGCTAAATTTGATCATTTCTAACACCAGCTCAACTGCCAATGAAAAGGACCAAAAATTTAGTATTTCAGGGCATTGCTACTCACCTGCCACAAAGTAGCTAGCAAGAGCATGTGTAATGTGTACACTGCATGTAGAAGTACATATTCAGCAAATAAAACTACACTGGTATTTATGCTAGGTCAGACGATTTTTTAACCATCCAATTTGCTGCTTATTCCACAGACAGAACAGCATCATTTAATGCACTCATCTTTGAGGTGAAATGTTGATTCATGATATGGACCAGCATCAAATGGGAACAAAATGCCTCATAGTTGGTACTTGATTATGAGTTGGTTGCTAACTGATGACAACAACTACTCCACCAAGTTGGTTTTAATCCTTATATTGTCATCAACAAACTACCATAAGTTATGTACCATATCTAACATAACATGATCAGACAACTCATTGTGGATTTGGCCATTCTGATGATTCTCTTTGAAACAATGATTTCACTGTCCCTATACTGTACTAACTGAGTGAGATATCACACTAAAAGGCCATTCTATGGTTCTCTGTTTGACTTGCATTTACTGAAGTCCAGTATTTAGACACTAAATGTTTTATATTTTTTAAATGTTTTCCCTGCCAAAGAGAATTTGTATTACACATCAATGACACTTGAAGAGTCTTTTGAGCAGAATAAATTTGTCAGAATCTTTGATCATCATGCTTGTCCATCCCTCTTTGGCTTTTGGAGGGAATCTATTGATAATAATGTATATTTAATAAAGCGCCTTTGCTAGCAGGAGCCATTCAAAGGCACTGTACAAATAATATGTAATATAATAATACCCCAAATAATATGTTTAGGCATTCATTCAAAAACATTAAAGACCTTGATCTTGACCATCTAGATATACGTCTATATACAAACTGAAATGAACTGAAGTTTATTATCAATTTCCAACAAATAGCTTTCACGAGGTCAGCAAAATCAATTGGTCACCTAAAATTAAATAAATCCTATGTAGGTGTCACACCACTGTCCGACGCAAGAAGTGGGGGACGCATGTTAAACAAATAAAAAAAATAGGACTAGGTCAGCAGATAATTACATATATGAGAAGAAATAAGTCACACTATTACCGCCAGAGTGAAGCTTATGTGTTTTGAATTTTTCATCTTGATGGCAGTCTTTGCAATATTTGTTTGAGCATTTCACAGAGTTAGCACAGTGTGAAAGTAAATATCCCTTCAATTGACTTTTTAGGTTCTTACGTGTGAAGTAAAATCTGGAATGATGTGATTCCATTTATTCCACATTACAGTGACTGTGAAATGTGGTTGTTTACTGGCAAAGACAGAGTTGCATTTTTCAATAAATAGAAGTTTAGACTGTCTTGTCTGATGGCTATCCTGAACTTCATAATTATGCTTAAATATGTTATCAAATGAGGATAGTAACATTTTGCAGACGTAATAATACAGCTAGACCATTCTACTTGTCTATATCCGTATTATAATAGCTCGGCTAAACTGTCCTGCCAGTCAATATCCATATTACAATAGTTCAGCTAGACTGTGTTGCCAGTCTATGTCCATATTACAGTAGTTCCACTATATTGTCCTGCCAGTCTATACCCATATTATAGTAGTTCAGCTATACTGTCCTGCCAGTCTATACCCATATTATAGTAGTTCAGTTAGACTCATGCCAGTCTATATCCACATTACAGTAGTTCAGTTAGACTGTCATACCAGTCTGTAAACATGCAGTAATTAAGTTGGGCTATGTTACCAGTCCATAAACCTACCTTTCCACAGGTTTATCAGAAGATGACATCATACATTGTTGAAGGTTAGGACTAAGCTCACATAATCCAATACAGAATCGGGCCAATAACAGGACTCTGAAATGATGATATTATACATAAGTGGGTGTGTGTGAGAGAAAATGTGTGTGTGTGTGTGTGCATGTGTACTGTGCATTATTTCTTAGTATACAAGCCAAATATTTGTTTAATGGGATAATTTAAACAAATAATTACATCAACAGACCTATCGATGATGAGCCGACAGGTGCCTGGATCAGCTACTGAAACATCCAGCTGTTTTTCACTTTCGGACAGCTGTTCTCTGAGCTGTTCTATCAATCTGGCAATAACAAGAACAAAGTTAGTACAAAGACATTGATCTGAGAAGGAACTGTGCAGTAAATGAGGATTAATGAAAATCAACAGACTTAATAGATTTTATACTAGAAACAGTAATATTAATACTGATAATATTAAATCATAACAATATTGATAATAACAAAAATACGTATGAAAAGTTCCTTTACTTCTTCACACAGTTCTCACAGGCATCCTCTATAAAGCTTTTAATGTCATTGTGGTCAGAGGCACAGTCAAATGGACCAACGTCAGTGCTGCCCTCTTCTGGCGCCTTAAGATAATGAGTGCTGTCATCCAAGAGGATCTTGATCTTATTGTCAAAGACACGAGAAAGTCTGTGGAGAATAAATGTTTGATGTAGGTATACTGTAATTGGTTATAAGAAGTTAGCTCTCTTGGAAAATTATGCCCACAGGAACCAGGACCAATCAATTTCTCTCTCTCTCTCTCTGTATGTATATATATATATATATATATATATATATATATGTGTGTGTGTGTGTGTGTGTGTGTGTGAGATTGTGCCTGTGTGGGTATTTATGTGTATGTGTCTGTGCATGTGTGTGCTCAGGATAAGAAAACATCTGATAAAATACCCTCTAATACAGCTGGTCTATAAGACTTTAATATATTTACTTCTACAAAGCTAGTCTAGGAGTTTGGTATTTTTTATTCAAGTACAGTTGGTTTAGATTACAACAATTTACTTACTCCATTCAGCTGCTCTGTGGGGGATCTCAATTACAGCTGATGTACTTGAACATAGTGTACAAAACCCTGTACAACTTGTCTATAAGACCCCAATATGCATATCTTTACAGCTAGCCTATAGAACACTAATACTTACCTGTGTACACTGTACAAGAGTAAATATTTAGCTTTTATGGAACACATGTACGCCAGTCCATCAGACCTCTTGTACACATCTTCATACATATGGTCTGTAAGACCCCAAAACATACCTATGTACAGCTGGACTACAAGACCCTAGTACACATCAAAACTGTTGGTCTATAGGATTTTAATACACATCCTTAAACATCTGATTTATAAGAACTTGATAAATATCCCTGTACACCAGGACAAAAAGATCCTAATATGCATACCTACATCTGGTCTGTAAGATTATAATACACATCCATGCACAACTTGCCCATGACTCTGCTATGAACCACTGTACAGCTGATCAATAAGAACCCAATACACACCTCTAAACACCTGGTCTGCAAGAACCTGATACACACCCCTGTACACTAGGCCAATAAGAACCTGATACATACCACTGTACACCTTGTCTGAAATAACCCAATACATATCCCTGTACAGCTTGTCTGTAAGACCACAATACATACCCCTGTACAGCTGGTCTATACGACCCTGATACACACACATGTACAGCTGGTTAATAAGACTCCAATACTTACCTCTGTACAGCTGGTCTAAGATTATAATACATACCCTTGTACAGCTGGTGTATAAGCTCTGGCCTTCATCATAAGGCCTCCACCATCAAGTAAGGTCTTAGACCCTATTGATATCCAGGCCATATTACTTGGCATATCGTGGAGACCTTCTGTCCAAATGTACTTAGCTAAGTTGTGTTCATTTTCTGTTGCTCTGGGTTGGAAAACAAAAAGACAAATCTACATTTATAAATGGCTAATAGTTAGAAAACCTACTAAAATATCTTTAAAATAAGAGAAAATGCATTTTTTTCAATTCAATTTAACACACTGAGCTGTACAGGCTCTTGCATTGAGAGAAAATCTCTAACACAGGCCTTCACCTTCACAAATTAGATATTCTGTGCAAAAACCTGTGCAAGAAACCTGTCCACAGAAGGCCAAAAGACTATGAGGAAATGTTATATGTCTAGCGATGCAGAACAGAAAATGTGGTGGCTATGGTTAAGAATGGTTCTTGAATATGCAAATTGATTTTTGTTTTCTTCTTTGTTAGTTCAGATAATTCCAGTAATAAAATCTCTCTCTCTCTCTCTATCTAAGATAAGACATATTATCTCAGTTCATATCTCACCTAGCCTCTATAGTGATCATTTCTTTAAGTACACCATCTACTTGTTGATTACACAGTGAGAGGGCGCTGTCAAAATGGACTTGTACGAGTGACTGGAAGACAACAAGAAACGCTCGTCAATAGTTTAAGAAAATATGATAATAAAGACAATATCAGGGATAATTCCTTAACTGTGAGGGAATAAGTCTCGCTAAAACTGCAGACTAACAGCTGTGGATTATAAACATTATCAAAACATTTGCCTGTTATGGATCAGTTAACAATAAATGATGATGTATGATAATGAGCACAAACGTTACCACTCCCTGCATTACATACCTTTGTCCTGTCCATGAAATGAACTCGGAAGAACTCGTACCAAATGTTAATGGGACGTTTGACGACTTGTTGACAGACGATCTGCCAAGTCTGCATGTTATCATCCTAAATTGGGATTGAGATTTTTGTAGATTGTATAAATGTTGGATAGTGTTGCTCGAATAATCTCATTTCTACTATTTATTTACATATGTTCAACAAATATTTATTTTTATAGCTTTTTTTAGATACCATGGCCTCTACTGAAGCCCAATCCATATTTCTGCCTGAACCAATAATCAGCCATATATGATATGCTTTATTATACTATACAATTCAATAAAATGTTTATTTATCGATGAATGTCTAAGATATATCCCTCCCAGTAGACACACAATTCTTTCAATTTAATCCATAAGCAATTTACTAGTAATTCAGAGATTGGCTGTCAAATATCTAAGCCTTTGTTATCACATAAAGAGCTCGATTAGTGGTTTTATATTATTGTCTATTTTGAGTATTTTCACATGACATGATTTACCAAGTTATTCATAATAATGGCCAAAATGGCAGTTATTTTACGTGGCTTAGCTACCCCAAATGATGGAGATACATATGGTCTGTAATATACTGCTTCACCATCGGGACTAATTCTAAATAAATTTAGAATTTACACTATATGGCATATTCGGTAGAGAAAACCTTGCCAGTTGACGGGCTGGATGAAAAACTCCCACTATAGTGCCACAGCCGGGATTCAAACTTCCGACCTCCAGCCCAGCATGACCATGAGTAAGAAAGTCCCTACGCTCTTACCCACTAGGTCATAGGCCACTAGGCTGTCAGCATGTTTTAATGTCATATTGTAATCTATGTATGTTTTTTTTTAATTTTAAACATCTGATTAGTAGGCAAGAAATTGGTTTCTTTAGCCTTAGTGCTGCCCACACATAAAACATTTAGCTTACTTTTAAGGGTAATAAGCTAATTATGTCAAAGTTTTTGTGTGGAATAAACATCTAAAGAATATAAAAAACACTGGGATTCAATCTTATGACCTAGGCATATGAAGTGCATGTTGCTACTAACTGCATCACAGAGAAATGGACATATATCAGTGCTAATCTTAGCTACTGAACAATGGTTAGATATTGAATATCAGGAAGATTACAAGATCATCTTTCACTTATTGAATAATGATGACCACAGATTAATGCACTGTGCGCGCATGTATGTGTGCATGCATGACAGTAATAAAGTACATAATGCAAAACAGATAACATCTAAATGATCTAATTACCTCTTTCAGTACGAGCCACACTT
Source organism: Paralvinella palmiformis (assembly GCA_025642065.1). Classification (NCBI taxonomy): domain Eukaryota; kingdom Metazoa; phylum Annelida; class Polychaeta; order Terebellida; family Alvinellidae; genus Paralvinella; species Paralvinella palmiformis. The sequence continues at coordinate 395,567 of JAODUP010000401.1, forward strand.
CATTGCGTATACTAGCTAATGCCTTCACCGTGTTTATGAAGCCCAGCAGCTGACCAAGGCCACTCTTCACTGAGTCCTTACATCTAATGCGAGAACATTGACAACATTGTTAACAACGCCTACAACAATAACAACTGTCGCCCTGACAACAACAACAACAACAATAATGACAACCAAAAACAATGACAACAACATAAGCACAGACCAGCTTATAAAACTCCTAAAATAAATAAACAAACATATGTTCACATATTAAAGTCACAATGTCATCAACATACTATGTACCATAACAATCAGAAAATGATACTTGTTGCCAATACACACTTATAAATCCGAACAAGTCATAAAAAATGGAAAGATTACAAAATATCTGACCATTAAAATATTACGAATTTGTTCACTTACAAAAGAAAATCAACACCACGTACATATTATGGTTACACTGTATAATCAGGTAATAAAAAGAAAATTACGTTGAAAATTTTCAATTTTCAAATCAGCAAAAAGGAAAAATTACCTGAATATTTCAGGTAATATACATATTACCTGATTATACCGATTTTCTGTAAACACACACACACACACACACACACACACATATATCAACATCTATTTAACCATTTACTATACAGTGATTAAGATGGTTATACAGAGTAACACAAACTGATTCTGATTCGGTGTAGCCAATAATATGTCAGTTTAATTGTATCAGAGGTCATGTGTCAAAAGGTCGTGGGACAAAGATGATCAGTTCAATATATATTCCAGACCATTCAGATTGATCTGAAGATTACAGCTAAGCTTAAAACATCATTGGTAGCTTCTCCTACATTAAGTGACACCAAAACCGCATTAAAAGGTGGGATTTAAAACACCACACAAACATCGTCTCCTGTAGTGTAAGTGATGGGAGGGTAGAGGCTTACCAATTGTTACACAGGAGCCAAAATGGAACCATTACACAGGTACCCACCCACACTCAATTATTACCAATAATTTGTGATCATATAGTTGGTCACGAAACAAAATAAATGAGAAAAAAAAATTAATTAATATACCAGTATAGAAATCTGGTAATTATTAATTTTTACTTTCATAATTAATATTTTGTTGCATCATTTGTGGTACCATAAAATGTTTTTATATTCTGCAATAAATTTCAACAGTTCCGTTATGACCACATGCAAATTCATCTATCGTAGGGATCAGTTTGTGTCAAAAGCATATTTCTGGCCTAAATATTTTACACAACTTCACCTATAAAACAAAATATTAAAGATAAATACAAATGCTAATAGTGAGGATGAGAAACAGTATTAATTATGTATATAGTATGTTTTATGGAACAAAGCGCCATAATTGGCATAACTCAATATGACTGGAAAAGGAGAGGAATTGAGCATTTCTAATAGAACACTTTTTGTCAATGATAAACAATGACTGGCCGCTAAACCAATATACAAGTTTGAGACAATTTCCTTTGAATTGACCACAAATACCACTAGTCTTATAAATGACGTACGGTAATATTATGATTCGGTCACTTCACAAAGGATATTTCTTGTATCCCAAACATCGTGTATTCTGTAGTCTATCTCAGTACTACCTCTGGCAGATTAATATCACCAATCCAATATGGCTGTTACTTTTTGCACAATTTTGCAGAAGCATTTTATTTTCCAGGTAATATTTATGTTGAAGCCAATAAATGATTAAACAATTACTGGGAACATTTATGAAATAAACAGTTGTTCGTAATCTTCAAGAATGGTGCAAAACCAGATGAATACATGGACTCCCTATTATCGTCCACCCCGAAAATGCCCTGTCTTGCTTCGCGGTCCACCTATAACGTGGTCGACGGGTTGTGGACCCCACCGACCGCATTATAACGAGGGCCTACTGTATTTGGTATAACCGATGGGATCTATAGACAAAGTCAATCGAATGTTATCGTGATATACATACTTATCTATCCACCGTAGAGAGTTATCCTGTAGGGACAATATATCTATAGCTACAGCATCTCGGTGAAGCTCGGGTCTAAAGTCGTACATCTTTTTGGTGAGATATTTAGCTGACAGCGACGTCTCTGGCTTAGTGAGAATTATACCTAAAATTGATTACAATAAAGTGTTACTGGTGATAGGTAGTTAGTTAGAAGTGTCTATATGGTGGCACAGAATTTAATTTGCATGCGTATGAACACACACACACACACACACACATATTTGAATGCACATTGGAGAGTTGAGTTATTTAGCCTCGGCATTGGTGTGAAATGTGGGACATACAGCCAAGGGACATCTGCCTAGATGATAATTGATGTTGTACGGCCACTTTTGTGCACATGGTAGGTAATGAAGTGAAGTCAAAGATGAAACACCCTTCAGATATGCCCACACCAAGATTCGAAATCAGATGGTAGTAACCTGTGGTACAATGCACTACTAACTAGACCACGGAGGCACCCCTAGGCATCTGCAAAATGAGCCAGATTAGAATCCCAAACCTGGAGTTTTGCAGCGCAGTGTTTTTAAATACTGTGTCATCGGAATGACAACATGTCAGAGAGAGAAAGAGTGAATAAATGAATGAAGAAGTTCCAGATCAAGTGTTTCACCATTTAGTGGACTGTTTTAGGAAGTTCCAGAGTGTAGATGACATGGTTATCCACGTAAGTCCCCATAAGTTGATAGCATATGGAAATACCACATCAAACAATCCTCAGTCTTTGTATTTAAATATGTTCAACACTTGTCAACAGAGTTAATCAATAGAATATGTTGAACAAATGGATGTAGCTTTTATATATTCAAACAAAAGTAAACCGGATCATATTTACCAATCAATCAGACAGTGATAGTTAAATTCGACATTTTCTTGCTTTGTTTACATTTTATCTGGAGGCGAGACATTTTGGGAGTCATTACGAGGCATCGTTATCAATCCAAACGTGAAAATTGTGTGAAAAGTTTGTTTGAGCATAATAATAATAAATAGGTTAATTTTGACATAAATATTTCAGGAGGGTTGATATGCTGATATGAAAAATTGCTGCTCACATCACAGGTGATAGTGAGCTCCAGTGGCCTAATGGTTAAGCACCTGGCACTTGGTGCTAAGGGTCACAGGTTCGATCCCAGCAAGAGGTTGAAAATTTTCCAGAGATTAATTTCTTGGCTCACAACATAGTGGGTGGCTGGCCAAGTTAAATGGCGCTGCCATCTCCAGTTAATTATTAAAAATTATGGGGGACATTAAAGATCCCCCTGGGGACGTAAAACACACTGGCAGTGACCACCCTCAGGGTAATTCGGCTCCATCTTTTCGTACTGCTCCCCTGTGAGTGGTGGGTGGGGGGATTTCTCAACCACTTCAACATAGAGGCTGTGCTGAATAAGCGACAGTTTGGGGATTCTCTCCCAAAAACAAAGCAAAGCAAAGGTGATCTTTTTTTAAAAAGGGGATCATCTTACAATAAGAATAGCTAACAACGCCAAGCATATTTTATAAATATTATCTGTGGATCTAGAATTAAAATCTAGAGAGAGCTATTTATATTTCACCAATAAGCTGCATTGATTATGTGCAGGGGTGTCATGTAATGAAATAAAACTACTTCATTACTCTACTTGAGTAGTTTTTCAAGTAATTGGAAGTAACGAAGTAAGATTTCAACTACCAAGCAACTACTTTTACTTGTAACCAAGTAGTTTTATTTGTGGCAATGCTACTTTTTACTTGTTTAGTCGCAACATAGCCTATGAATTAAGACACAGTTGATACAAGTTATCATTACAAGTTGTCACCAACTTGTGTGTCTTTGATGAATTTATGGTAAACAAATATATTTTAATATGGTGTGGCTTTGAAATGAGTTTTGTGAGAAAGCTAACATTTGGTATACATGTTTCAGCTAAATCTCTCTGATATTCAAGACTCATTATACAATGTTTCAGCTGAAGCCAACTGTTTTCTAAGATTCATCATAATTAAATTTGTAATCACATTGGGGACACCAACTTGATAGTCCACTTTTGCTGAAGTTGAACAAAGGCTTTGTTCAGTTAAGGTGATAGCACATGTCTGTGGATGCAGTGAATTTTGTTCACTCTTCTGCACCAAATATTTGATTCTCATATTTTGTGTTACAAAACTTTTCTACTTTAAGTAATTTTAGAAAGTAGCTTAACTTTTTACTCAAGTAGATTTTTACAAGTTTACTTTGAAGAGGCTTAATTTACTGCTACTCAAGTACAAAATAAAAGTAGTTCAGCCACCTCTGATGCATATGTGCTTGTTTAAAGGAATAGTTCACCTTCATTTCACATTTTCAGGACTAATACAAATATAATCACACAAATTATAAATGATGTCGATATGAATACAACCAACCACATATTAAATAATCCAATTCAAAGCGCTGGTTAATTATCATTCGTCTGTGGGCGCTGCCATTTTGAAGCCAGACACAGATTGGATGCTGTTGAAATCTGATATCACCAACCACAAGTGGTTTGTATTATCCACTTATAACAATGGAAACAGGGGTCGGCCAAACATGTAATTTAGGACCAAAAGCGTATTTATGAATATTACAGTACAGTTAACACGAATAACATCTTATGTTACTGAAATGGCTAGAGCTATTTATTTATTGAAATACGATGCATCTGTAAATTCATCATCAGACCACCATAGTGTGAAATTGCAGTGAGCGCTGTTTTTTTTCTTCTCATAATCAAGCTGTTGCAACTATCTCTGCTACTTGTTTTTTTTAGGAAGAGACATATACAATGAACTAAGGATCAGATTCAATCAATATTTGCCAAAACACGGACTGATATTATAACGCGCTACGACACAACCCCCGACAGATCTTCATTATTTAGGGAGCTTCCGATCGGAAGTGTCTGTGTCCGCCTGGAAGGCATCTTCGTGGCCTAACTGGTAATGTGGTTAGCCACAACCATCTAGTATTTTGATTCAAACCCCACCAGACTATCTCTAAAGGTTGTTTCATTACAACCGGTGGTAGTTATTTTGGCACATTTAGATTACCATATCTTATAATTAAAACTGCAACATTTACAAATAAGCTCTATCAATTACAACGTTCTCTTTAACTACGGGGTGGCCTATTAGTTGTATTACCATTCAGAGATTGAGCAAGATTTAAGAGGTAAAGTGACTTACGTCCATCGTGTATTTATTTACAATATGATATCCTTTGGCTACAAGTTGTTATTTGTAGATCCGAGATATTGTGTTAGTGACGTGTTAAATGTGATATTTCTGCTTCTGGTTTGTTTGGCATTTACCCCGGAAATGCCTTGGCTGTAGGGAACAAGGACTACGCCCTGTAGGGAAATGTGATGATTAGGCCAGTGTACAGAAGGATGTCACACATTCTACAGATGATGCATTATAGGCGGGGAGAAGGCATCTGATTAGCTACTAACCATCGTCGCCTTTGTTGGTCACGTCTGATAATATCTTCATCAGCAAGTTAGAAGCGACTGAAATATAATGTAGAAAAACGTACGATCAGGTACAACATCTGTGTGCATGGCTCCTGCATGCTCACGCACACACAGACATAGAGGACATCTACAGATTTTAGTATATTTCCAAGGAAAATAAAAGCAACCGTTATTATAATAATACTGAGGTGTATGTGTGTGTGTTAATACAATGACACTTACTTTGGGTATTGTTGCCCTCATAGAAGATAGAGTATACCTGATGTATTGTTGTTACAATAGTCTTAACTACAGCACAAATCTGTGTCTTAACAGACACTGTTGAGTCTGACTGGAAAAGCTGATTTATTGACGTCTGAAACAATAATTTTAAAGTTCTGTTAATATCTGCTATTATTATACTAACACTTTGTTGTGCATGTTATTGATCAATTAATGTTATTTCAGAAAATTTGTCAAAGTTTACTATTATCATATCTGAAACATCATTATCACACACACACACACACACACACACACTGATTAAAGTATTATATATTTACAAGTGATATACTTACAGATCGTGCTAGTAAGAATTCACTAAACACTTGTCTTGGAGTTGTGTCATCTAGCAATATGACAGCTGCCAAACATTTGGCTGTCATATCATCTGACACACTGATATCTGTCAACATATGTCTACAGGTCTGAAAATTGCATTTAAACATCAGTTTTGGTAAATAACACAGAAACACTCAACAAAATGTCTTTGACACAGGTGTAGATATTACTGTATTTAATCCATGTATTTATATACTGGTTGATAAAAAAAAATTTTAATATCTAAAATTAGATTTTTAAATAGATTTAAAATATTTAACTGATTATTGTCAAATACACGTAGATCTGATCAACACCTTATGTGATAATCACACTGTAGTACCAACTGTACCATGTGCTGGTATCATAACAGCATCAAAACATAAACACAAACATTCATTGTATGTGGAAAATTGATATCAAAATAAACTAAACATTTAGTCAAATTCAATTCACAAAATAATCACTCAAAATGTCTTCATGCCATGTCAAAATCAACAGATCAAGGTCACTTTTTGGCATCAAGGAATTTGTAAACAAATACGAACTTTCCTCGTTTCCTGCACTTTGTGTTTCAAGACAGTTGTGCACAATTCAATGTACAAATCCAAATATGGAAAACTCCCATTCCAATGGCACTGGAGGACACTGCCTCAAGCTGTCTGCACAGCTTTATAATCCACAACATTTTTGTGGCATCCCTCCTGGTGAGGGGTGCAATCTTCTCTTGACTTCCTGAATGGTTTGGCTCTTGCTCAGAGATTTTATGTCTTTGGTAGACTTGCATTATAGTTGTTTCTGTCCTCCTAGATCGTGTTAGAGTAATTTCCAGCTTTCAACAGCTGCCCTAATCTTGCAGTTGCTGCTTAGCATCTATCTAAGGCAACTTCTGTTGGCTTCATTGGCCTCACAAACCTTGACCAGAACAGACCAGTTATCAACATATGATCTTAAGCAGTCAGCGACTGTGTTGCGGGATATTTCTTGATGCAGGAATGACATTTAGCTTCCTGCAGATTTATACAAAGCAGCCAGTAAATGTATATTATGGAAATATTTAACAGACTGGATACTGCAGTCTTTCACTCCCTTGATCCAGACAGGCACATTTCCTTATATTTTGAAGTGTTATCCATAAAGAAATACCAACTCCGCACTATTGTTTTGTTGAGTGGATGGTGTATGGTATCCAGGTTGGAGCAGTGAAATAATTTTAACAAACTCCACATGTTCCACAGCCTTGAATAGTAGATTCTAGCATAAAACGGTTGACCTGCAAGACGATTGTCGTTCCCCCTCCCCCCAAGTACTTGTTTTCGAGCAGAATCTGAAGATGTCCAAATCTCTTCTACATTTCGTCTGGTGGGCTAAATGAGCTGGGCAACATCCAAAGATGTTATAGGTCTGTGGCCTACCACACTACCAGTTGAGTCATGGAGGTAGTCTCAGGCTTAATTGAAGATCACTAATGAGGTTTTGTAACATGATTAATTTGAAGCTGTGATTCTGTATCAGGGTTTATTTAATGGCACATGTTATGTTATGTAATGTACGTTTCTAGGGTGAGAAGTCAATACCGATTAGTGTTACGACAAATTGAGACTTACCTGTAGTATAGTGCCCCTAAAGTGACTAATTGCTGCCCACTGTCTGCCCAGGACTGGGAACCAGCTGTGTACCTTAGTGGCATGATGCGAGCCCAGCTGGAGACTGTTGTAGGCATGCCTTGCTAAAAGAAACAGCTGCGTTGCTTGGAGATATTGTCCTACATCAATAGCACTCCATATCTATAATAAATGTCTCCAATTATTATTATGATTTAATATTTAGAAAGTGTATTACTTCACCTAATTTTCTTTATATTAAAATAGCAATAAATTTAATATGCTGTTCATAAAATAATGGTGCGTGTGTGTGCCTGCATATTTACATAAGAATCAAAATGTTCTACATGGAAATCTTAATTCAATTGTTCCATCTATTATTCTTGTGGGAAGTCACTTTATTATACATTCATATGTGATCATGTTATGGCCTAGTGTAGGGCAGTTTGTTCATCAGACAGAGTTTTGTTGGCCTTTGTACACTTAAATTGTTTATTACTGTTGCCATGTGAACTTGTGAGCCATGTGAAAAATCTGTACATTACCAAGAATTTGTTAATATTTGAGTGCTGCGTGTGTGTGTGTGTTTGTTTGTATAAGTTTGTGTCTGCGTGTGTATATATGTGTGTATATGTGTTTGTGTGCATGCATATACTCATGTCATCGCTTACCTTTTCTGGCATATCCATCAGTAGTTTAATCTGTGTAGCCAAATTATAAAACTGGTTTTCATCTGGCTTGCTGGAAAAGATTACCACATCAACGTGTAACCACAATATACTTCATTATTACCAAAATATACTTCATAATCAGATTGGCACACAATATACTTCATCAACACATTACCACAATATACTTTGTAATCAGACTGCAGCACAATATACTTTATTACCACATTATAACATTACTACAATATATCTCTATGCCGTATCAGCACCTTACCACGATATACTTTTTTTCACGTCAGCATGTTACCACAATATATAACAAAAATTACACCAGAATGACCGCACAATATACTTTATTACCACATTAAAATTACAAGATAGAATAGTTCAGCTGAAATGGTATTATCCCCTGACTTGATGTGGTTTCTCCAGGACTTCTGGTATAGTTTTGTTTAATACAAGACTCTCCCATTTTCGTAATAAATAACATGTGATATAATATTTAGTTAATATGAGGTCAGCAGGGGACACAGATGTATCTCACCAAAGCTATGATTCTTCAGCAGTGGACCAAGTTATGTTTGTGGGGAGGTTCTTTCAGCAGCTTTGTTAAAGGTTACATACAAACTCTGTACCAGGTTTTGTTATAGATTTTAATTATGTAATGTGTAGAAACATATGTTTAAAAAAATCTGTGTTTTCAGCGATCAAATTAAAAACTGATAATGATTTTTCCTCCAATTCAATTATAACATGGTTTATTCTGGCATCATGTCATCCATTTTCACAATGGTTAGCTTTATATGTAAATTAAGAATTAGGGAAAAAATCTTGTATCCTATATATAAATATTAAAGATAAAACTTGTGAAAACAATCAGCATTAAATGCCAATTTATCATATACCATAGATCCCGGCCATTAAGCCGAGGACGGTTTTTAGGCCTAAAACATCATGATTTATGGTGTTACTGTCCAATAAGCCGACCTAAAAATCTGAACTTTTCCCTGTAGTATTTCCAACCCAGGTGACATTTTGAACACAGAAAATAATTTAGTTTTCATAATTCGTTATTCATACCAATGTGTTTGTATAATGTCAATATATCAAGGCAAATTATAACCATCATCTACGCAAACTTAAATTAACGATGTGATTAAACATTCAATGAACCGTATATGAAGTCAATGACTTAGAAGTAATTAAACATATTGTCAATTACTAGTCAGCCTTTGATGGTATGTTTTGGTCATTAACCCTGCAATAACCAAGACAATGTAATTGTAAATTACCGGTATATGAGGTCAGTTAGTAACTATAACTCTCTATTGAAAATAAATAAATTAATCAGTAATTATCCCGTTATTAATATAAATATGCCCATACAAAATATGTATATGGGGGCACTCTAATGTATATGACATCAAACGAATGAGATACGATGTCTTGGGTACGAGTTTTCATGTGACTGCATGAGTTTAAATCAAAATAACGACTGAAGTCTGTTTGCATCTAGATCTAGACTAGGACCTAGGTCACTAGCGTCTAGACGGCTGCTAACACAGTGAAATATTTTCTCTCAATGACTGGATTTCTTGACACTAAAATAGCACCAGCCACTAAGCCGACTCCCCAAAATATTGACACAAAGTCTCGGCTTAATGGCCGGGACCTACGGTATATAGGTCACAGATGCTTTTTATACAAAAGCTATACATTATTTTACAATTACGTCAATGAGAAAATATAAATGTATATGAAAGTCCTCTTAAAGCATAAACTGAAAGGTGCCATAAAAACACTTTATTATAAGTGACATGATCAGTAATGGTTGGCTATGTTTGTGAACAGTTCATAAACTAATCTAGAATCATAGCATTTATCAAAATATAAACTTTGATGGATTGAAATTTTTTTATAGTTTAATGGTGGATTTAAGGAAGAAAGTTGTAGATGCCTACAAACAAAACTCTGCATATTACATATGTAGAGCCGTGATAGCGCAGTTAGTTAGAGCATAGGACTCGTAGCCGAAGATTCGAGGCTCCAGGAGCTGCTATGTTGTCATGTGGCGACTGGTTCACTCATCCATAAAAATTAGTACCTGACAGGATGTGATGGCTATGTGTTTGAGTAATGCTTTGCGCCTATAATGGCAGCATGCTTTGTATGCTCCCTTGGGAGTTGAGATGTGTGCTGGGTGGAAACAGGTCTGAGTCAGGGATAATAATACTGTACAGTGCCTCAGAACAGGGTTACTTGGTTCTGGCGCTATTTAAAGATGCATTATTATTATTATTATTATTATATAAAAAAATTAAATTCACCTAGCTAAAAGACAAGATGCTATATTTTCTCCATGAAAAAAAATATGAATACCGTAATAACACATTTAGAAAAGGATAGACCCCAGGACCACAAGAGGGATCTTAGGTTGGATAAGAATCTAATTAATTTGCTTGTGTACGCCTCTCAGGAAATATGATGCCACCCCCTCCAACCAACCAAGTGCGTGTTTAGGAAGCTGTCCTTTTTTTTATTTTGCAAGTCAAGGCCTATTCATCCTTGACTGACTACAGCATTACAGGATAATATATTGTCTCCATCAGTGATATTTGTGATGTCACTGTCACAGTGTGACATCTCTGGTACTGGTCAGATGTTATACTAACCCTTGGACATCTAGTTTAGCTTTTGTTGACAGTGATGAGAACGTCTTTGCTTGGAATGTCTGTTTTAGCTCGAGACACAGATCTTGTATGTGGTTGATCGAATGCACCACCTGTGATGGGAAACAGAAAAACATTATTGGATATAATTTGTGAGGATGTCCTGACATATCAACATTTGGCTGCAAGTCACTAAAACCTGTTGGTAATCAGTAAAATTATATACATTAATGTCTTGCAGCTTTATAATCTCCAAACATAATGAAATATCCCACAATTTACCATGGCAAGAACTATAATAATCTCAAAATACCATTTAAGCATAACATTAGATCATATACCGTATATATTTGTGGATAAGACAAGGTTTTAATCCTCAAAAAATACATTTCTCCCCTAATCGTCTTATACGAGTCAGCCAGAAAAAAACACCGGGACTGGGGAGCAATAATAGGTACAATTTGTTTTTATCTTTCAGTTAGATATACTCATGTTTCTACTAAACAGTTCCACTTAATTCACAATTATCAGCGACAGTTTTGTATTTTGATTTGTTTAATTCGATCTTTTAAAAACATAAAGCTGTGAGTAACCAGAATAACTAACAATTTCAGCTTGATCAGCCGTCTTCATAGTTATTTTTATGTATGAATATCGCTGATATCTCTGACTGTGAAATCATTTCCACATAGTATATGATATACACATTTTTTCTGCAAATAACATCTGTTAATAGTTTCAATTCTGCCTCATCTTATATTCAAGTTAGGCAGTTTCCCATGATATTGACTTATATACTGACCCCATCTTATATATAAGACAGGCTTAAACACAAGTATATGCGGTAATATTTGTGTACCATAGAAAGTTACGTACATTTTGTGCGCATGTCTTCATTTCAGATATTGTGTCAGCAGCTTCTATCAACTCACGGTAACGTTCACTGGAAAGACCAACAAACAATATCTTAGAATAGAGCGTCAGCCCATTAATTGTAAACCTTCCCACATTATGAGCACGTCTAAAATTACTGCTTCCTACTAAATGGGATATTTTCTGAGCCTCATTCGTATTATTATCAACCTGGTTTCAAAATCAGCATACATCAGTCCACTCAACCTGCATATACCTCAGTCCACTCAACCTACATATATATCTTAGTTCAATCACCCTACATATATACCTCAGTTCACTCATATGAAATAGTATATTATGCTAAACACTTAAGTGACAACATGTCAACAAACCCACACCAAATCAGACATGGGGTCAATTCCATATCAAATTTATCAATTCCAATCACTGATTGGAGTAGGTACTCAGAGTACCTACTCTGAGTAGTTTATATTCCAAGTAGGATTATTAAAAAATTAAATGGTAAATTAATTTGTGGATTTAATTTTGTTTTGGTAGCAAACTTCAATTCCAAATTTATCAATTCCATTTAAAAAAAAGGAATTCCAATTCCAGAATTTAATTACCTCTTGTCTATACCAAATTAATTTCAAACTCCACCCAAGTTGACATTGAAAGTTATGATTGATAACTACATCTTACCCGATGTGGAGATATTGCAGTACAGCAATGTGTCATTTTTTCAAGTTTATAACAGACCACTTTTGTTCCTCATTCATACCGATAAACCAAAAAATGCAATCACTGTTTTTAATTATAAGAATCATGAGCTAACAACACTTATAGTAACAGAGTAAAACTATCTTGAGAAAGTTTATTAAGCCATAGATATTAGTTTACTGTCAGTAGACTATATATGACACTACAAAATATATGTTCTTCAGTAACATGCTGTATCATAGTCGAACATATTGGAATGTGTTAAATGTCAGTTTCTCTTTCAATACTCATACTATCCCAACATTGATATTAAAGTGGACAAACTCATTAAAATAAGACACAGGAAACTTCTTCTCCTGATAAATGCTCGCTTGGTCACTCACTCAATTGACAGTCCTAATGCAAATCAGGATTTTATAACCAGAGTTAACTCTGCTGAATTAATAAACTTAAATCACGAAATACGCAAGGCAATTGTTTTTTATACTCTGCATAGAGTACTGCTTTTGGCAACCAAATAAAAATCAAGAATGCTCCGATCTGAGTCCTAGTCACTTTTGAGGTTACAAAAAAGCCATACAGCAATGTACGGAGAGAAATCCCTCCGAGGATCAGCTCCCAGACTGTGGAATAAGTTGCCAAACCATAGTAAACTCGCAGCAAGTAGAGATTTACATATTTTGTAAGGTTCTTAAAACCCAGTTATCTAAATTGGCATATTTATAATTTTAAACCAGTTTATTATATATGAAATGTATTCAACCGATATGAGGAAAGGTTTTAATTATGTTTTAAATGTAAAGTGCCTGCCTTAGAGCTTTTAAAGTTGAATAAGGTGCTACATAACATACTATTATAGGAGAAGAATGCATATTATTTTAAAGTTTTAAATCGACTCACCCAACCATCACACGAAGATCTTCTTTTTTCCTCTCGATGTCCTGCCTGAAATTAACGTCAACAAAATAAAAGACAATAAAACAACGAAGCTATAAAGTAAACATGATCAAATAACAATATAAACAATGGATGCCTCAAACACATCACCTTGTCTTTTTCTCAATCTCGCGGATCTCTTCGATGTCATATTTCTCAAAAAGTGCATCTGTGTCGATCTCTCTTGATACAGCCCCTGTTTATGATTATAAAAACTATCTTAGGCACACATTGCGGATCATCAAAATGTATGACTTTCCATTCTAAGAATATCGACTGAAACTTTGAAAGCAGCTAACAAACTAACAGTTAAAGGATTGCGATGCGAGAGATACTCTTGCCAGGCAAAACTCTTTACAGCATCATCCTTGGCGGGGGAGGGGTCAAGTATTACCAATCTTAATGAAGCTGAACTGCACTGTCATCAGATCAAGCCATGACCTCAGATAAGTTTTGTTACAAAATCTCCTCTTACATAGCAACTCCGGACAAAACATATTACGATACAGAACCACTTTTTGAAATAGCGGAAAATGTAAATAACCTATTTAACACATTAATTAAAACATATGTAGTATATTACTACCTTCGACCCTAATGATGTAATAGCACTCTACTCAATGAACAAGAAATGACTTTGACATTTAATTTTTTTTGTTAAATTACCCCAAAATATGTATACTTAGTATACTTTTAGGCGGAAAATATTTACAAAAGACATTCGTTTTAATCTGTTTGGATCTTGACTTTTCAATATATAAGGCTAGTTCAGAAATAGTAATTTAAAAAAAATGCTTCCCATCACCTTTTATAAGTAAACATGTATTTTTCTGGGATGACCTGGCTAATATTACTGACTTTGATCAGGTAGAGCATTTAAATTTTTTTTTAAATATTAGTAAATTTAACAAATCGATACCAACTCATTATCTAACTTCTAGCTATATATGACAAAATGATATAAATCAATTTCAATATACAGGCACCTTTTACTTAAACTAAGAATGCTGTAGAATAGAATTTGTAAACTACTACAGTGGCATCTTGTTGAATAAGAAGAGAAAAACCAAAATGTAGGCAGCGGTTACGCGTACGTGAAGACCCGTAGTCTAAACGTATGTGAGCCATTATGCGCATGTTTTTATTTCTGGTTACGCAAGTTGTAGTTTTAATGGCATTAGTCCGGTGACCTGAAAGAAAATGCTTCGGTCTATGCATTATTCTAACTGCTGTATCGTTTAGTAATTGGGGTTTAAACGTATGTGAGTTGATAATACATAAGCTATGAGACGTACTACTGTGTCTTAGACTTTATTAAACTTATAAGTATTGTAATTTTGTAGCCATTTAATCGATTAAACCTGTAGTTCAAGAAAACATTAGGGCTAGCTCAGCCATTATCGTTTCAAAAATTGATGCGCACATCTTTGCACAAAAAAAGATGACACACATCCTCATGTATATTTAGACCTGCAGTCTAAACGTACAGCTCAAGTATGTGTAGACGCTTCCTAAAATGTATCTTTATTGGTGTTTAAGTCACCTGTATTATAAAGGTAGCATTAAACAGTGGAAATAACTATCAATAGGGCAAGATGATGATATTAGAACAAATTCTAGAACAAATCATAAAATGAAGAAAAACCTACATTATAATATTTGTCTTTGGTATAGATCATTAGGTTTTAGGAACAGATACTAATATGAAAAGGCAACAAAAACTTTGTGCCTAAAGTAATTTTGTGATATGTAGTGATCACAGTTCTTTCAGATAATTAAAACGGAACCTTTTTTATGCATCCTGAAATAACTGAATAACTCCATACATTATTTTCTTATAATAAATTATCAGGATTATCTTATTAAGACAGGTAAAAGTGGTGTATGGCAAATTTAGCAGTTCATTTAGTCTGGCCACCTATTAAAACACAGGTGGCAGCACCAGAGGTGGATGGCAGAACCTGCCACATTTTTAATAATCTGATTTCATATTGTATATGCACAGGTGTTTAGTTTGCAAACTGTAACCAGCGAAAATTGATAACCACTGGGTACTGAGAATGATATGTGTGGGAACCAGAGCAATTATAGACACTAAATAAGTGCAGACTGTACAATTTTAAAATATATGTTGCTAGTGAAATATTACTGTTTGTTTTAGAAATGCAGTAAAATAAATAATCAATGTAGTTTCTGTGTGAATGATGAACAAATGAGTTTGAGCAACTTTACACAATAAATGAATGCAGAGTTTATAACAAAAGTTGTAGCCACTGCATGTAATAATAATTAATATTAATGTTTATCAGACATGGGGCCAACTCAATTCCAGAATTGATGGGTAATAACAATTCCAATATTGGAATTGCTTCTTATTTAAAAAAAAAATGGAATTAGAATTGATAAATTTGGTCAATAAAACAGGAAATTCTCATCTAGTCCGATAAAACACACAATTCGTTGGCATGTGTCAGTGCAATTCCACCGAGAGGAGATGCAAAGATTCACAACATACTTCCAAGAGGTCATCGTGGTTTATGTAAAACCCAACCTAATTACATGGGTCTGCTGTCTGTTCTAGATACACAAAAACAGCTTAGAAGGCACTATACAACTAAACACAAACCCCCCATGTGGGCCTCTAGACACCTGGCATTATTGGTAATGGTAAGACTCATCCAAGTGCTTTTGGCACCTGGTAAGTGCAACAGCTTGAGATATATGTCAATTTCTTTCTTTTTTGGCAAGCTTATTTTACATTACTTGCCTCATATGGCAAGTTACTGTTAAAACTCTGGTTTTGTAAAATTTGTAGATCTAACATACCGAAGTAAATTATTTCATTTAGTCTACTAATTAATTCCAGAGATATTAACCCACGTTGTCACACCCTATGGCCTATCAATGTTAAATGTAGAAATCTTCCAATATCCCTCCTACTCAATGAATGAGGCGATACCTTCATTGTTTCAAACTCATTGAAAAGAGGAGAGGCCCAGAGGGTGAAGCCATAGGTCGGATGATAGGTGGCATAACGGTGAAAACCCAATTCTGAATTCATCAAACCAATCTCTGAATCTAATCGATGATTGAGTGAAAGCACCATACGAAAGAAATTTTATATATTCTGGTGTCTTACTCTTGTTACATGACCAATGACTTGAAACGAACTCCAATAAACAGTACGATCATTCATGGTTCAACGCGAATAGAGTGAGTCTGGGAGTTGAGGGCCAGCCTCCTCAGCCAGGCTAAAAGTAAAAACGGATAGAACCGGTATTTTCGTCGATAACCATTTTGAGGAATACCCTTTAAAATTATATATTATTATTTGTTAATGAAAATTATTATGAGGCGTGAATGACCGTATAGTCGTGGAATATAACTCCATTACTGACACAGTAAGTCAGTGAGTAACAATAAGTTAATTAAACCGACAAACCTCTGACGTGGTCTGCCATGTTGACATGTACGGCAACAGCTGTCTTTTTAGAATAGTCAGTCACCAGGTGGCAGCACAATCTTGATTGGATCTGAAGTCGTGGTTTCAGGGATATAATAACGTGCTAGTTTTTTTTCTGGTTTTCTCTATTAAACATTATGATTAATATTTTTGTGTTAGCTTGAGATGCGGTACCGGATCCTAAATTATATTTACTGAAGATACAGTAAAGTACAAAACGTTAGGTTATGGAGTTACTGCGAATACAGTCATCATATGCCTATGGCATTCCTGGTCTCAGAAAGAACCTTGACTGTTCTTGATGTGCACTCGTTTATGACCGGAGTAAATTATGTCTCCCCGTCTTCATGGCCTTATTTCGTCATCTTATTATACATATAAACTTAACCTACAAAGAGTATCTTTATTGTGGATGGCTGACTACGTTAAAAGGCGCGGCCGTCTCACTGAATTAATTTTAAAAGAGGGCGTCGGCGACCCCCGAGGGCGTAATACACTCTGGCAGTGACCACCCTCGGGGTATTTAGGCTCCACCTTTCCGTACTGCTCCCTTGCGAGTGGTGTGTGTGTGTATATGTGTTTGTGTGTGTGTGTGTGGGGGGGATTATGAACATCCACTCAATAAAAGGGACCACACCGAAATAAGTGCTCGCACTTTCGTGTGCTTTCCCTGTTTCGTGACCATAAATCATGAAACGAAACAAAGAAATAATAATATGCACGCAATAAGACTTAAAACACCAGAACTGTTTCAGTTCTCTCGGATGGTGTATACTTCCGTGATAGAAATAAGCGACGCCCATTTTTTAATAGCCCGATATATATCTGTTTATATCTTCTTTTTGGAGAAAAAAATCCGATATCTGTTTTTTTTTTATCAAATGAATTAGCAGATGATTTATATTAATCTTATAATAATATTGCTTTGTGTGTGTGGAGTATTGAAGTCTGTATTTGTGACTAGTTCTACTGATGATTGATGTTTTACGGCCACCCACTTTTGTGCACATGGCAGGCTAAATGGGCCGAGCGAATAACTAGTTATACTAATTATAATATATATATATATATATATATATATATATATATATATATATATATATATATATATATATCAAATTTTAAATATTTTCAGGTAGTGAACATTACACATCAGTTCATATTTTACGACAATCAATACTCTAGATTCGATGATATTTTGTGGCGCTCAATATTAAAATTCAAATAAAATATCTTCCTATTCAGTACTCGAAATCAGATTAGTATTTTGTGCTACCCTGAACCCAAAAATTTGCTACTTCTTAATAATCCGCAGTATCCCCAACTAGAGTAAAATATTTCAGAATTCGGCACCCAATTTCAGCTGCATGTAAGCAATTGGTGGTATTCATAATTTGAAATAGAGTAATTCTGAACGCTGTTTATCAACACGTATTGAATATTTACTGCGTAATATGTGTGAACATTTTATACACATCAGCAGATGGTAATTGATGCTACTGAAAATATAATATTCAAAATCCAATATTAACTAACGTTGAACAGTATTTTAATATTAAATTACCGTCGGGTATTACATTACTTCAATTCGCATGGCACCAATAAGGGCATACCGATAAGGGCATACTGGTAAGGGCAAACTGAGAAAAAACATACTGAAGGATAACAAAACGGTGTTATAAGGTAATAATTACTAGCATTCTGTTATTGCCGTAATTGTGTCTTATTCTAATCTCGTTATTATTATACCCTGCACAATAGAATAACACTGTTATTCGACACTTACTTAAACGTCTACTTTATTGCTGTTATTAAACAATGGTTTTATTAACACGTCTGATATCTTTATAATATCCCCATGTTATTACATTTTTTTTACAAAACTTTACTTGTTATTTTAAAGTCATTTTACACAATAACAAATATCCTCTTTTTACTATTTATTTTGAATCTCAAGGTATTAATGTTATATGACCTGGGTAGTTATTGGTATTATTCCTCATCCTACATTCTCTTCGCTGCCCAAACTATATATATATATATATATATATATATATATATATATATATATATATATATATATATATATATATATATATATATATATATAAAGAGAGAGAGAGAGACCCCGCCCTACATCATTAATTAGTTCCCAAAACCATTTTTTTACGTAAACCGCACTTAATGCCTTTCAACGTAAATATTTGTATTGTATATAAATGTTTTAAATTGTGTTTTTATTGTATTTTAAATTGGTTTTTAGATTCTTTTATTGTTAATTTATTTATTCCCGGTCCTTTTATTGTGATGTTGGTGAAACAGCTGAGTGACGTAACGTCGGACGTAGTGAAATACGCAGAATTGTAATTTATTTTAGAAAAGTGGCGTAAAGATGAATTTGACGTAGATAGAAATAACATAAAGTGGGGTATTACTATATATATATATATATATATATATATATCTGTGTGTGTGTGTGTGCTCGCGCGCGCGCCCTATTTCTGCTCTTTTCTGGGACATTTAAGTACCGATTGAACAGTTAACTATTATCTGTGTTATCAATTCCTAATTTTGAAGAATTGTATCCAAGAAAAAGGAATCGTATATAAATCCCTACGGTACTGAAATATTCCATGTAAGTCCTGGATCCCACCAAAAAGCTGTTTCAGGTCACTGGCGACAAAGGAGATAGGGATGAAATACGAGATTGATTCGTAATTTCTCCAGCGGAAACGTATCTGAGTACATCTCCAGACATGGAATCCCAAACTGGATGCAATTAACCCATTCTACAGAACTGCGAGTTTAGGTACCTCAAAGTTATCTTCATTGTATCCATCACTAGTCCAGTGTTCCATAGCCTTAGAGGTGATTAAGGTGCCTGATAATTATTTTTCATTTTGATTTATTTTGTTGGTTTAGCATTAGTACGAAAGCTGAGGAGGTGTTCATATAGAGCAAACCTCTTTTTCGACATATTTAACCAACTATTTGACCTGGAAACATTCATGAACGGCCGATGCACTATGGCGAGGAATTCGGGTGTTTCAGGATACCCGATGATATTAGCGTATAGTGTGGGAATGTAAATAGTAGTGGCAGAAATGGCAGCTTTTAACGTGGCTGGCAACCTGAATTGAGGTAGACGCATATGGTCTGTAATTGATAGCTTCCCTACGGAGATTAATTCTAAATAAATTTAGAATTTAGAATATATGGCGTATTCGGTGGAGAAAACCTTGCCATGCAGTTGCCTGGCTGAATGAAAAACTCCCCCTACTATAGTGCCACAGCCGAGGCGCGAACCTGCGACCTCCCGCACACGATGACAGAGTTGGCAGTGCCTGGATGAACGTGTAACAAACGCCTTAATTAGCGCATCATCTAGACATTCCCTACGTACGTTGCCGAGGGACAGGATCTGCCGCCTAGCCAAAGAGCGAGTAATTTAGCATTGATAATTCAATATTTGTTTTGACATGTCGATGAAGTAATGGATTATTGTAGGCAGTTCAGAGTTTCATATGCATTCGTCGCTGTGCCACAACTTATAATTACCACGCATAAATCGAACTTTGAGTAGATCTACTAAAAACTTTTTAAGACTTGATTAAAGCATACTCGTAAAAGTATTAATGCAATAAGATTCATATTGATCAGATGCCGATTTCCTACTCCGTCTGATCCAGACGATTTATCCCGAATAAATTTTCATTTTATACCAACCACCTCGTTTACAGTGAGATTTTGAAAGATTTCGATCGATTGAACAAACTATATTTGACAACATCTGATCCTTGTCGCATGTATTACATAGACAATTGAAACACATCAATACGTTCTACCAACGTTCAACGATATTCTATTCACGGGATACCCATCAAAAGAGTTAACTTTAATCGTGACATTCCCTTATACTCTTAACATAATACTTATATCAAGTTCTTTCCTACTTGCACCTAGTATTCGTTCACTGGAAAGCTTTTTTTACAGAGTGCCGTGAATGATAATAATTTAATAAATCTAGGACCATTCCGTTTTCTGACGTGACCACGTGACAACGAAATAAATACTTCTGACGTAATATCATGCACTCTTTTCACAACTCCAATAAAACAGATCGAGTATATCAACTTAAGCCAAAATTATATCTAAGAGGCCGAACCAAGAACTATTAACACTTGATATCCTGGAATGAGTGGTCGATCAGCATTAAAATCTCCCATAATATAAACATGGAAAATAAAAGAGAATTCATCAACAATTTGTCTCGGCACGCTTCAATATTATAGACATTGGTCGTAATGATCAAAACAGTCATAGGAAGCGTAGATAGGTAAGGGTGATTGATTGATGATGATGATCGATGTTTTACGGCCACTTTCGTGCACGCGGTAGGCTAAATGGGCCGAGCGACCTCCGAACGTAATGAAGCGAAGTCGAAAATGAAACACCGTTCAGATATGCACACGCCGAGATTCGAACTCGGGTGGTAGTGATCCGCGATCGAACGCGCTACCGCTAGAATACAAGAACTACTGGACAGTTGTAGATCTTCAATCCTTTTGTTGACATTGATTCTAACATAACATGGATCAGTGTCTGGTTTTTAAATGTTATTCGATTCAGTTGGTCGTTGAATGTTATAGTAAACAAACATAAACCATCAGTACGGACGGTGAGGAGTTTAATTTTCCTCAAATGGTGCCCGGTTGATAATGTTAAGAATCCAAAGATCACCCAAAGCATCCAAAGATATTCTGCATATGAAGATTTTTCTTAATTGCCATTCTTATAACCAATTAGTAAAATCACGCTACCCGATTACTACATAGATTAGTTGTTTGGGGGAGGGGGGGGGAGGGAGGTTGTCATCCGGATATTATAGGGAACAGAAAATAGTTTAAGCGTAACATGACATTCGTCCTGTTCATACGCATTCAGGGAACGACATCTGAATCACATTGATTACTGGATATTCAGATCTATTCCGGGGTAGGATAGCAACTTCTCATACACAGCTAGTTCCAAGTATAACAGCCAAGTATAGATATGAACCATATTTAATAATTAGGACACCTTCTCTAACATTAATTCCAGTTTGTGTTTCACGGAAAGGCTTCTAAAATATCATTGAAGATGAAAGTAATAATAAGGGAAAGGTTTCGTATTAAACTAAACGAATATAAGGTGTAATTATATCAAAAATAGTAAATTGTGGACAAGTTGGGAAAGTTTATGATAACAATGATCATGATGATAACTATATTAATAATGACGAGTTACTAAAGCTTTCTTCTTAGTAGAAGACAACCAAGGACGCTGTACGGTACAACACCAATACTAGGTGCTTACCACTTAGTTAGAAATGTCGAAGGATCCACATCATTTCCACCAAAAAACAACATTCAACTATTTCGACAGTTGACGAAAGTAGCCTCATAATTGCGTAATGATGTTTATTTGTAGTAATTAACTAAAGTGCGAGTCGGCCAAATATCTCTGGGTACTATTATTCAGGCTAGCTGTAGTTCGTATTTCGTATGGGTTTGTTGGGAATAGAATTTTGTTTAATATTGTCATTGGTAATTAATAACAACTGCCACGATTTCAGGTCACACGAACCGCTTGTTAAATGCCACTAACGATATGTCAGTGGAAATTAATTTACGCGTATTGTTTGCAGCGAATATGCCAAACGGTCGGTAGCAGATTGGCTCAGAAGGTTTGGTGTTGGCTGGCAGAATTGGCTCGGTAACGAAAAGACCTTGGTGACGAACGATCCCGGAACCTAACCGGAAACGCCACATAAAAATCTCTGCTTAAAAGATGTCTGCGCCCATAATCCCCTCCATTGTTAAAACTATCTTAAATGGTAATATTTAACACCATGGTTGTACAGAAATATCAACTTGTATGAAGAAACAAAGAGCACGTGCGAGAAAAGAAACGATCTGTGTTGTTGTATTTTGTTTGTCATTGCATATGATGATGATGATGATGATTGATGTTTTACGGCCACTTTTGTGCACAAGGTATGCTAAATGGGCCGAGCGACTTCCAAAGGTAATGAGACGAAGTGAAAGACGAAACAACCTTCAGATATGCCCACGCCGGGATTCGAACACGGGTGGTAGTGATCTGTGGTCCAGCACGCTACCGCTAGACCACGGAGGCGCATGTGATATTTTGTTTTAGAAATGCAGTAAAATAAATAATAAATGTAGTTTCTGTGTGAATGATGAACAAAGGAGTTTGAGCAACTTTACACATTAAATGAATGCAGAGTTTATAACAAACGTTGTAGCCACTGCGTGTAATAATAATTAATATTAATGTTTATCAGACATGGGGCCAACTCAATTCCGGAATTGATGGGTAATAACAATAACAATATTTTAATATTAAATTACCGTCGGGTATTACATTACTTCAATTCACATGGCACCAATAAGAGCATACCGATAAGGGCATACTGGTAAGGGCAAACTGAGAAAAAACATACTGACGGATAACAAAACGGTGTTATAAGGTAATAATTACTAGCATTCTGTTATTGCCGTAATTGTGTCTTATTCTAATCTCTTTATTATTATACCCTGCACAATAGAATAACACTGTTATTCGACACTTACTTAAATGTCTACTTTATTGCTGTTATTAAACAATGGTTTTATTAACACGTCTGATATCTTTATAATATCCCCATATCATTATAGTTATTTTTACAAAACCTTACTTGTTATTTTAAAGTCATTTTACACTTATACAATAACAAATATCCTCTTTTTACTATTTATTCTGAATCTCAAGGTATTAATGTTATATCACCTGGGTCATTATTGGTATTATTCCTCATCCTACATTCTCTTCGCTGCCCAAACTGTATACATATATATATATATATATATATATATATATATATATAAAGAGAGAGAGAGAGACCCCGCCCTACATCATTAATTGGTTCCCAAAACCATTTTTTTTACGTAAACCGCACTTAATGCCTTTCGACGTAAATATTTGTATTGTTTATAAATGTTTTAAATTGTGTTTTTATTGTATTTTAAATTGGTGTTTAGATTCTTTTATTGTTAATTTATTTATTCCCGGCCCTTTTATTGTGATGTTGGAGAAACAGCTGAGTGACGTAACGTCGGACTTAATGAAATACGCAGAATTGTAATTTATTTTAGAAAAGTGGCGTAAAGATGAATTTGACGTAGATAGAAATAACATAAAGTGGGGTATTACTATATATATATATATATATATATATATATATATATATATCTGTGTGTGTGCTCGCGCGCGCGCCCTATTTCTGCTCTTTTTTGGGACATTTAGGTACCGCTTGAACAGTTAACTATTATCTGTGTTATCAATTCCTAATTTTGAAGAATTGTATCCAAGAAATAGGAATCGTATATAAACCCCTACGGTACTGAAATATTCCATGTAAGTCCTGGATCCCACCAAAAAGCTGTTTCAGGTCACTGGCGACAAAGGAGATAGGGATGAAATACGAGATTGATTCGTTATTTCTCCAGCACAAACGTATCTTAGTACATCTCCAGACATTGAATCCCAAACTGGATGCAATTAACCCATTCTACAGAACTGCGAGTTTAGGTACCTTAAAGTTATCTTCATTGTATGCATCACTAGTCCAGTGTTCCATAGCCTTAGAGGTGATTAAGGTGCCTGATAATTAATTTTCATTTTGATTT